>NQII01002670.1:176955-194578 GCA_002778355.1 Clitarchus hookeri
CTCGAGAAAACAATGAACCAAAAAATTAGAGGATAGGCTATGTATGAAATTTGGTTTCGTACTATTGTGGTTTTAAACATATATGTATTAATGCATGCAAGCAGTAAAGCAATTACTAATTAACTTTTATCTATCAACTGAACAAATACATGTCACACGCCGTCAAGAACAATTAAAAGTAACAATATTCAGACAGGTAACGTCTTAAGTTTTCAAGAGGATATACGAGGACTGCAGCTAAGAGTTAAAAATGTGTGTCACTAATAAAAGTTTGGCTAGAATTTGTGTTAAACAAGAAGCAATGTATCTTTAAACTGTTTTGATACAACTGTAAGTTTGCCGAAAACATACGTTAGCGATACAGCCTCATGTAATAAGTTAACGATGTCACCACTTTCCAAGTGGAAATATCATTTTGTACATTAGGGATAACGGAGCCATTTAAGAGGCGTGTAAAACAAAATAAACATAGCAGAGAACAGGAAGTCTTCGATGATAGTTATGGATACGAAATAAGGCACAATTTGATGCCAAAGCTTGAGAATTGTACGCTGCCACTTCACTTGAAAACATAAATGTGTGTTTGTATATAGGAAGTTTGCAGGAATTCTGGCATTGCTGACAGTTACGTGACTTAAATCCATAAGGACAGTGCCTAGTTTTGTGACTGTGGTTTGGTTTCTCCTAGTACAGTCCGTTTAGCGAAATATGAATAAGATATTGAGCGATTCCTCAACTCAACTTGTGAAGCCGGTTTTCTATCAGGAAAAGAAAAACATGACACGGTAAAAAGTAGATCTTTCCTGTATGACAGAGTATTTTTGTCTGCTAAATACTGGGCAATTTTTTATTCGTCCCTTCCGAAAATAGGTTGTCTACTCGCCACCAACTATGAGGAGGGGATGCGTACACCACGNGAGTGATCACATTAGCTGCGCAAAACCAGTTTTCTGTGTTCCAACATTGGACTGCTTTTCTGTCAAAATGACTATCAAAAAAAGCGGGTATATGATTTAAGGTTAGAACATTGGTTATGTAAACAAGTGATTTGAGATGTTTGTACTCAACCTCTGACCAATTTTTAAAGTAAAAAGATTACATTCAAATTGGTAAAGGNCAAGTGATTTGAGATGTTTGTACTCAACCTCTGACCAATTTTTAAAGTAAAAAGATTACATTCAAATTGGTAAAGGTTTTTTTAATCATACGAAAAGGCTCGTATTTTGTAAATTAAGACATAAACAAACACGTTGATCACTTTTGACCATGTGACTTTGACACTTCTATTGCAGTGAGGTAGGTCGATGTTGGGTACATGCGCAGAAGACCAAAAATCAGTCTACCTCATCTTTAGTCTATGATTGACACCCCTGTAAGACTCAGCAAGTAACCAATGGGTAGTTGTTACTTGAGTATACAAACAATTGTGAAGTCCATCCTACAGATCAGTGGACTAGCGAATTTTAACTATCGCTAGTCATGTTAAAGTACTTATATGAATACGTAATTGTTTAAGAGTCCTAACTGTATAGGTTTTTCATGGTCAATGCAATCGTAAAAACGTTATCGGCATACCTGCCTGCAGTCNTTAAGAGTCCTAACTGTATAGGTTTTTCATGGTCAATGCAATCGTAAAAACGTTATCGGCATACCTGCCTGCAGTTTACAGCCGTTTCCAATTCAGGGGTGTTATTATGTGCTTGAAAAAAATACCTCAAACTCTATTACTTAATCTCGCAGTTTTGCACAAATATTTCTTAGGTTCTATTTTATATGAAAACCTGCATGGTGGTCAGTGTACAATAAATTTTACGGAAATACGCGTTTGTAGAAGAGATGGCTTTCAATGAAGTGATGCGTGACCCCACCGGGTATCGAGCTGGCATCGTAACGTTGAAAGGTCAACCTACTAGCCTGATGGCTACAGCGGCCACCGACTCCTGAAGTTGCATTTCTTTAAACTGAATTCAAACCCCAAGCTTTCCACTTTAAGTTTCCAATCTATAAAAACCCGAAAAGTTTGAAAACCTTAATAATGATATTTCTTTTTTTCCCTAGCAGGAAATTATTGGTCAAAATCATTTGATTACATTTTTCAATTTTTTTTTTTGTATTTGGCGTATTACAACCAGAAAACTTTGAATACTGCGAGTGATTGTAAAAAATATACTTTATACACTATTCATGATTACATCCAACTTTCCTGAAGCCCTAACAAAATTATGCTTTATAAAAAAAAGTATTAAATTCTTGAAAAAATACCAAGGGGGCGGGAAACACGCCACATTTTTGAGCTAGAAAGAGAGAGAGAGTCAAAAATAAATATTTTTATGCATAATAATTAAATGTACTTTCTACCATTTTATATTAGAACGTAAATATATCACTAAGAAATGTTTTAACACGGACAAATCCTTATAAACCACTTCCAATATACAGCTTATCCCCATATTTTAAGTCATATTAACTATGGCATAAATAATTAATAAACAAATTAAAAGAAAATATTTTCTTAAACCAAAAGTAGAAGAAGTAAAAAACACTTGCGATGTATTACTTATTTAGGAAACGAAAACATAAACGTTATACATGAGATTAGTTTCATAGGTTTAACTCAAAATGTGTGAATATAATGTGAATAGGCTTCTTAACAAACGAAGCCGTGAGAGAACATCCAGTTTTTGTTTTTTCTACGTATTTGGCCAGACAGAAGGCGGCAGTTCTGTACTCAGTTCCGGTCACAGGTAGTGATGACATGCGGCGAGCCATGAAGAGGTGCGTCCATATATGCGTGCGCACGTGCGTGCACGCACTGTGCGCAGGTACGCGTGGCGTGCGAGTAGGCGCGTGTAGGTTGCGAGGCCCAAGATTAGGCTCTCTGCTTTTATACAGAACTGTCTTTCCCCCGAGACTTTTTCCGCGTGGAATTAGTGTTTTCGTTACAACATTTGTTTTTTAATAAGTATGTCTTTAAAATAACATACATATTATAAATTCGAAAGTGGATTGAAATGCTAGTCCAAAAATAAGAGAACTGTGGCTATCGGTAAAGAAAACATAAATTAAACGTTAGCGCTATTGAAAATGCACGTAGTTCCGTCTATCGATTATGTATTACGTGATAACTCTAATAATTTTGCGTTACGTAAGACTAGGTTCTTGAATTATTACGTTTGAGTATGTTCTTAGATTATATGTTATAGTGTACTAAACTTTATTATTTATCACTTAGAATTAATTTACGATGTTTATAGTTAATAAAACGATTTTACTATGGGATTTTTTATTTTAAAAACTGTAAAATGTGTTTAATTATTAATTTTTTGCAGTACTTTTACGAAGTTTTGAATTAAAAGCACCCTCTTATATTTTTCCCCATGCAAATTTGACTCCATATTTAACCCCTTTATGAGATGAATTTTGAAAAATCTCTCATTAGTGGCTTCTTATGCAAAATGAACGTTTCCTCCACATGTCATGTTGCTAGGACCAATGGTTGAGGTTGGGCGTTGGAATGTCAGTCAGTNTATATATATATATATATATATATATATATAATCGGAATGGTAACTATTACAGAATGTGATGCAAATAAATTTGGAAGTTTTATTTGGTTAGTAATAAAGTAACCAACAGGATAACTTTAGCTATAATGCCAAGAGTTGGTGCCCATACCAATCTTGGATAGATCATAGTAAAATGTGTGAATATGAAATGATAGTAAAGGCTAAAAATTAGAGGATAGGCTATGTACGAAATTTGGTTTCGTACTATTGTGGTTTTAAACATATCTGTGTTAATGTAAACAAGCAGTATAACAATTACTAATTAACTTTTATCTATCAACTAATCAAATATATGTCACACGCCGTCAAGAACAATTAAATGTAACAATACTCAGACAGGTAACGTCTTAAGTTTTCAAGAAGATATACGAGTACTGCAGCTAAAATTTAAGAATGTGTGTCACTAATAAAGTTCGACTAGAATTTGTGTTAAGCAGGAAGCACTGTATCTTTAGACTGTTTTGATATAACTGTAACTTTGCCGAAAACATACGTTAGCGATACAGCCTCATGTAATAAGTTAACGATGTCATCGCTTTCCAAATGGAAATATCATTTTGTACATTAGGGATAACGGAGCCATTTAAGAGGCGCGTAAAACAAAATAAACATCGTAGAGAACAGGAAGTCTTCGATGATAGTTATGGATACGAAATAAGGCACAATTTGATGCCAAAGCTTGAGAATTGTACGCTGCCACGTTACTTGAAAACATAACTGTGTGTTTGTATATAGGAAGTTTGCAGGAATTCAGGCACTGCTGACAGTTACGTGACTTAAATCCATAAGGACAGTGCCTAGTTTTGTGACTGTGGTTTGGTTTATCCTGGTACAGTCCGTTTGGCGAAATATGAATAAGATATCGAGCTATTCCTCAACTCAACTTGTGAAGCCAGTTTTCTATCAGAAAAAGAAAAATATAATATGGTAAACAGTAGATTTTTCCTGTATGACAGAGTATTTTTATCTTCTAAATACTGGCCAATTTTTTATTCGTCCCTTCCGAAAATAGGTTGTCTACTCGCCACCAACTATGAGGAGGGGATGCGTACACCACGAGGGTCACTCGGCGAGCCTTCCGCTCCAGCGAAAGTGGGTCTCTTGTGGTTTCCCTTTGATCTACCGCCCGGCGGACCCCGCACTCGTGCGCGTGCAGGGGCCGCGGTGGGTGAGCGGTTAGCCCTCTCGCCTCCCACCAAAGGCGAACCGTGTTCAATCCGCGGCCGGGTCACTCCCGGACATTCTCATGTGGGAATCGTGCCGGTCAACGCCACTGGTAGGCAGGTTTCCTAGGGGATCTCCCGTTTACCCGCCCTTTCATTCCGGCGCTGCTCCATACTCATCTCAATCTCGCTGTTAAGAGCCGCCCGAATCTCTTCACTCGTACGCGTGTAGTTCGTGAGCACGTCAACACTCGCGTGCCTGGGCGTGGGTATGACCGCGCTTGTTTTGAGTTGCGAGAGAGTCAACACACAATGTGTTTGATGATCTACTATAGTGTTCCAAGGGAACGGGGAAAGAGTGGAGAGGGTTGGGCGGCTATTAACATCGGGGTGTTGGGAACCGATGAGACTGTAGCGAGAGGAACGTGGAGCAGCACCGGAATGCAAGTGCGGGGGGAAACGAGAGATTCCCGAGAAAACCCGCTGACCAGCGACATCGTCCGGCACGATTCTCACGTGCAAAAATACCATTGGTAATCTAGCCCGGTTCGCCTTTGTGGGAGTCGAGCCCTTTACCCGCTGCCTCACTGCAGCCCCGGCGGTAAAAGAGAATGAGTGATGGCCAACGTAAATTGCTTTACTGGCAGCATCGTATTTTTCGTGACAGCATAACTAAACCAATCAATAACTCAGCACACCAGGTGTTAAAACTCAACATTAGCTGTTTTTCAAGTGCAGCAGTGTTATATTAAAGAAATGCCTCACTCCAGCACATCACCAAGCTAAAGTATCACAAACAAAATTTTAACCGACAGTGTTAAGTTGCAAGAATATTCCTACCAATATTCATTTATGTGCTACGCACTGTATGTAAATTAATTTTACAATCACATGTTTCGAGTTGTAGCACTGTTGTACTGAAGAATCGCTCTATAAATATTTCTTGATACGAGCTTTGTGGTGCTTCAACGATGCGAATCACAAGGAGACTCTATTTCCCTGTAATATTTCAGCATCAGCTTCAAAAAAATGTAACTATATAAAACTCAACAAGTACAAAATAAACTCATAGGAGTATTTATATGGGGCTACAGGAGCAATGTATTTTAAATGTGAGTTGCGGGTGTTGCTGCGGCTAGGGCTGTAGTTTAGAATCGCTTACTGGCGATCGATTATTCGGCATACTTATGGCTTAGATTCGACTCGTGATTGTCAATAATACCCTAAGGGGCTCAACGGTTACAACAACTAATTCTTCGAGGATATATGTCAATTTCTATGAATTCTTCAGCCATATTGGTTTTATAGGCATCGTATACGTCAAATCGAAAATCTGTATTTATTATCCAATTTTAACTTCTTTTTTTAATAAAAAATTATTTTAAACAATTTATTTTTTTTCTAATTTCCACCTAAATTGTACATTGCACATTGCGTAAACATGCAAAAGTCTCTCATTCATTAACTTAATTTCCAGCCGCCTCTCCTGAAGTCTAATTAGTACACAATGTCAGAATCTGCAAACTATTTACTGCATCGACTGTTTTGTAGACATAAATATGGTACTCACAGTTTTTTAAAATGTATGTATATGTGACCTATTTAAGCCCATAATACGAGTAGCGACCCTCTTCACAAGTATTTTATAATCATGATATGCATTAGCATCTACCAACACTTTTGTAAACACAGTATTATATGGTTTACGAACCAATAGTGCTAGACGCTTTAAACTTGAAATATACATGGCCAACTCAGATAATAAACAGTCTTACCTTTCGTGCTCTTCTCAAAAATCAATCCTCCTCTACAATCGTCAGCAATCCTCTGCAACCCTAAGTAATCCTCACAAGTTCTCAGCAATCCCCAAAATACCCAACAATCCTTACCAATACTCAACATTCCTTAACAATCCTCACCAATCCTCTGAAATTCTCACCAATCCTCTATAATCCTCACCAATTCTCTACAATCCCCACCAATCCTCTACAATCTCTACAAATCCTCCTAATAACCACCAATCCTCCCAATAACCACCAATCCTCCATAATCCTCACTAATCCTTAGCACTCCTCCAGTATCATCAACGGTTCTTCACAATCCTCACCAATCCTCAGCACTGAACCTCCACAATTATATATTATCCACCTCCGCAATCCTCACCAATCCTCGTCTACAATCCTCCAAAATCCTCTGCAATCCTCTTCTGCAATCCTCCTCCGCAATCCTCAGCAATCCTCCTCTGCAATCCTCAGCAGTCCTCCCCTGCAATCCTCAGCAATCGTCTGTAATCCTCCTCACCAAATATCAGTAATCGTTAGTAATCCTCCTCACTAATCCTTCGCAATCCTCGTAAATTTTTCAGCAAACCTCCTCCACAAATTTTTCTTCGAATTACCTTCAATTTTTATTGAATTCATTTCATTGAATGTTATATGATGTCTTAAAAACGTCAAAATCGCAGCCATTTTCTCTTTCAATTTCTTGAATATCTCATTTTACTTCAACATTTTCTTTTAGAACACATTCTATATTTTCTTGAATCCAAAATTTCAATGGCAGATCACAGCTTTTCTGACAATATTAATGGAAGTAATGACATAAAATAGTCGTGTGCATACATTTAAAGTTATTGCAAAATAAGGATGCATATTTTTTTAAAATAATATGTACAATATATGAAGAAAATATGTTCTGGTTTAACCAATTATATTCGTGTCGTGCATTGGCCATCGATCCTTCTAAAAATTTACTTTTGGTATGTTTTTAATTGTTTTTATTAAATTGTTTGTGACAAATTTTCATGTGGAGACTTGAAAGTTTACTAAATGCAGTTCATTGAAAGGCAAATGAAGAGAATTATTAGTTCAATAAATAGAATTCAAGTAAATGATTTCAATAAATATTTAATCGTGGGGAATGATCATAACCAAGTACTCTGGCACGCGTTTGTAGACTGAATTGTAAATTAAAGTTTTATACACGGATACGTATCTATAGCAGTGAGTGCGAGAACGCCGCACGATTGCCAACTAAGCGAGGACTTGATAAACCGTTTGTGCGATAGCCTGGTGTGCTGCATATTCCACTCACGGTATAAAATATGGCGCTGTGCGTTACCACTGTGGGCGAAAACTCGTACACGAATATGCCCAAGTTTGTCTAATGAACTTATAGACGATGCGAGAACCTGAAATGACTGCAAGATAGAGAGGTTATACTGGCAGTGCAGATGAAAACTTATGGTGCTGTTTTATGTTATATCTGTATTGCGTAGTCTGTAAACAAAGGGAATATATTCGCTGTACTGCACTCGGTTTCGTTAATATTTTTAGAACTTGATAATCATTGAGAATAGTATACTGCCGTGGTTACGTTTAGGAGTCCACCCGATGGACAGAGAATTGTGTTTTACTTTTCCTTCCTATTACTTTTTGGTTTATTTCGAAATTTTTTAGACGTCCCATAGTTACTGTCGTTACTTTCTTTCCCTCGATATTATTATTTGGAAGTCGACTTCCATATACCCGAAATCGCTAGGACGTTGCCGTACTTACGGTGTTCTGAGATCAAATTCGGGGTAAACAATATATGCAGGTGTCGTTTATAAATGCAAATTTAGTTAATTTTTTAGCATACTACCTACTTTGATCTTGTGTGTCATGAAGAGCGATAATATAACATAATATCATTAAAAATATTAGAAGAAATCACAAGTGCGTTTCGATTTGCCTAATATTTTATGAAGAAAGGCCCTAAGGGAGAATCATTTTAAACTCTTTTTATGCCTCATACAGCTTTGTGTCGACAACTCTCTACCCACCGCATTGATCGGCGGGTTTTCTCGGTGATCTCCCATTCCCCCCGCACTTTCATTCCGGCGCTGCTTGTTTCACCATCATCGGCTCTCAATACCTCGATGTTAAGGGACGCCCAATTATCTTCACTCACTCATTTCACTCAATCTACTATCATTTGGGGAGCCTGTCACCAGAAAAAAAAACTATTAACACGTTTTTTAAATTTCCTTAACAATTAAACCGATGTTCATCAAAATCGGTACGAAAGTAAACTAATGTAAAATGTTAGAATTTTACCGAATTTTAGTGTGCTGGGAATTTATTGTATTATTGTGTTACATGCCACGCCACTCAAATCACTTGTAAACGATTGATAACAAATTTGGCGCACTGGCAGAAGCTAACAAGAGAAGTAAAGCTGTCCTTTAAAACATTTTTCGTATACCATTACTGAGATAGTGACGTGTAAAAAAGGTACTCGTACACTGACCTGTCAGATTGACAACATTTTATAAGATTGGTACAATCGAGCAGAAAAAAAGGCAGATTATTCGTTACTTGCATAACACATAATGTTGTCTAACATAGAGTCGGTCTTCAAAGTTTCTTAGAAGTGTTATTATATTCGGAACATTTCGAAAGGTTTCAATCAAAAATTTTAATGTACAGAACTTTTAATCCCTACATACAAATTTAGCTTATTTTCCTTAAAAAGAAAGTTCTGTGGAATGGGCTATAGTATTGCGTGTGAGTTAATTCGATTGCCGTCCCTCCTATTTCAATTAGGATTTTTTTTTTTTTCATACAGTAAAAATTTTTGTCAAAACAATTAACAAATACTAGCGCTTTGTCAGGCCATGAGCAATTAAAAACACAACTATTTTATAATATGCATTACAAAATGTATAAAACACAAATTTTTTTATGTATNGCCATGAGCAATTAAAAACACAACTATTTTATAATATGCATTACAAAATGTATAAAACACAAATTTTTTTATGTATGTATGTAGATTAGAAATATTTAAAGTTTCGGAGCAAATTCCTCATGTCTGATTAATTTTCAAAATGTAAAACTTTACTATTTTAGTCGGAGATAAATTTAATAAAATTATTAAAAATACAATTGGAGAAAAATGTTTGGCTATTTATATTGTCATTGTTTACTGTTATGGGGTTGCGGTGGTGTAGTGGTCAGACTACTCGCCTCCCACCTAGGCGAACCGGGTTCGATTCCCGGCGAGGTCGCTCCCGGATTTTCGCATATGGAAATCGTGCCAGACGATGCCAGCGGGTTTTCTCGGTGACCTCCCGTTTCTCAAGCATTCCGGCGCTGCTTCAACTCGCCTCACTTCACCATCGTCGGCTCTCAACACCTCGATGTTAATAGCCGTCCAAATCTCTCCACCCTCCATTGTTTATTGGTTAAAACTTCTAATTATAAACCCTCCGGCGTTATGAATATGAGCTAGTTGGAAAACAAATTACATCTACAAATTGCACTTAGCTCCATAGCTTACCGGGGATGCGAACCGAGGAGGCGTTAAGCCTGATTCACATTTATGCTCTTTACGCCGAACTCACAGAGTGGACACAAATCAGGGCTGTTCGTAAGTAAGCAGATTTTATACGTTATCATGTTGGTGTTTAGTGTGAAACTTAATTTATAACCATGTTGTTCCGTTAATTATTTTTAAAATTAACTTTCCGAAAGCAAATTATGGGAAACTAATCAAACGTCGCCGATATTTTTCTACTATACTTGCATAATGTCAATGTGACGCGAATTCTTATAGAGTAATTCCGAAAATATGTAAACCAATCCGACATTAGTANCGGCTATTAACATCGGGGTGTTGGGAACCGATGAGACTGTAGCGAGAGGAACGTGGAGCAGCACCGGAATGCAAGGGCGGGGGGGAAACGAGAGATTCCCGAGAAAACCCGCTGACCAGCGACATCGTCCGGCACGATTCTCACGTGCAAAAATACCGTTGGTAATCTAGCCCGGTTCGCCTTTGTGGGAGTCGAGCCCTTTACCCGCTGCCTCACTGCAGCCCCGGCGGTAAAAGAGAATGAGTGATGGCCAACGTAAATTGCTTTACTGGCAGCATCGTATTTTTCGTGACAGCATAACTAAACCAATCAATAACTCAGCACACCAGGTGTTAAAACTCAACATTAGCTGTTTTTCAAGTGCAGCAGTGTTATATTAAAGAAATGCCTCACTCCAGCACATCACCAAGCTAAAGTATCACAAACAAAATTTTAACCGACAGTGTTAAGTTGCAAGAATATTCCTACCAATATTCATTTATGTGCTACGCACTGTATGTAAATTAATTTTAAAATCACATGTTTCGAGTTGTAGCACTGTTGTACTGAAGAATCGCTCTATAAATATTTCTTGATACGAGCTTTGTGGTGCTTCAACGATGCGAATCACAAGGAGACTCTATTTCCCTGTAATATTTCAGCATCAGCTAAAAAAAAATGTAACTATATAAAACTCAACAAGTACAAAATAAACTCATAGGAGTATTTATATGGGGCTACAGGAGCAATGTATTTTAAATGTGAGTTGCGGGTGTTGCTGCGGCTAGGGCTGTAGTTTAGAATCGCTTACTGGCGATCGATTATTCGGCATACTTATGGCTTAGATTCGACTCGTGATTGTCAATAATACCCGAAGGGGCTCAACGGTTACAACAACTAATTCTTCGAGGATATATGTCAATTTCTATGAATTCTTCAGCCATATTGGTTTTATAGGCATCGTATACGTCAAATCGAAAATCTTTATTTATTATCCAATTTTAACTTCTTTTTTTAATAAAAAATTATTTTAAACAATTTATTTTTTTCTAATTTCCACCTAAATTGTACATAGCACATTGCGTAAACATGCAAAAGTCTCTCATTCATTTACTTAATTTCCAGCCTCCTCTCCTGAAGTCTAATTAATACACAATGTCAGAATCTGCAAACTATTTACTGCATCGACTGTTTTGTAGACATAAATATGGTACTCACAGTTTTTTAAAATGTATGTATATGTGACCTATTTAAGCCCATAATACGAGTAGCGACCCTCTTCACAAGTATTTTATAATCATGATATGCATTAGCATCTACCAACACTTTTGTAAACACAGTATTATATGGTTTACGAACCAATAGTGCTAGACGCTTTAAACTTGAAATATACATGGCCAACTCAGATAATAAACAGTCCTACCTTTCGTGCTCTTCTCAAAAATCAATCCTTCTCTACAATCGTCAGCAATCCTCTGCAACCCTAAGTAATCCTCACAAGTTCTCAGCAATACTCAGCAATCCTCATCAATACTCGGCAATCCCCAAAATACCCAACAATCCTTACCAATACTCAACATTCCTTAACAATCCTCACCAATCCTCTGAAATTCTCACCAATCCTCTATAATCCTCACCAATTCTCTACAATCCCCACAAATCCTCTGCAATCCCTACCAATCCTCTAATAACCACCAATCCTCCCAATAACCACCAATCCTCCATAATCCTCACTAATCCTTAGCACTCCTCCAGTATCATCAACGGTTCTTCACAATCCTCACCAATCCTCAGCACTGAACCTCCACAATTATATATTATCCACCTTCGCAATCCTCACCAATCCTCGTCTACAATCCTCCAAAATCCTCTGCAATCCTCCTCCGCAATCCTCAGCAATCCTCCTCTGCAATCCTCAGCAGTCCTCCCCTGCAATCCTCAGCAANTCTGCAATCCTCCTCCGCAATCCTCAGCAATCCTCCTCTGCAATCCTCAGCAGTCCTCCCCTGCAATCCTCAGCAATCGTCTGTAATCCTCCTCACCAAATATCAGTAATCGTTAGTAATCCTCCTCACTAATCCTTCGCAATCCTCGTAAATTTTTCAGCAAACCTCCTCCACAAATTTTTCTTCGAATTACCTTCAATTTTTATTGAATTCATTTCATTGAATGTTATATGATGTCTTAAAAACGTCAAAATCGCAGCCATTTTCTCTTTCAATTTCTTGAATATCTCATTTTACTTCAACATTTTCTTTTAGAACACATTCTATATTTTCTTGAATCCAAAATTTCAATGGCAGATCACAGCTTTTCTGACAATATTAATGGAAGTAATGACATAAAATAGTCGTGTGCATACATTTAAAGTTATTGCAAAATAAGGATGCATATTTTTAAAAAATAATATGTACAATATATGAAGAAAATATGTTCTGGTTTAACCAATTATATTCGTGTCGTGCATGNATTTTTAAAAAATAATATGTACAATATATGAAGAAAATATGTTCTGGTTTAACCAATTATATTCGTGTCGTGCATGAGCCATCGATCCTTCTAAAAATTTACTTTTGGTATGTTTTTAATTGTTTTGTATTAAATTGTTTGTGACAAATTTTCATGTGGAGACTTGAAAGTTTACTAAATGCAGTTCATTGAAAGGCAAATGAAGAGAATTATTAGTTCAATAAATAGAATTCAAGTAAATGATTTCAATAAATATTTAATCGTGGGGAATGATCATAACCAAGTACTCTGGCACGCGTTTGTAGACTGAATTGTAAATTAAAGTTTTATACACGGATACGTATCTATAGCAGTGAGTGCGAGAACGCCGCACGCTTGCCAACTAATCGAGGACTTGATAAACCGTTTGTGCGATAGCCTGGTGTGCTGCATATTCCACTCACGGTATAAAATATGGCACTGTGCGTTACCACTGTGGGCGAAAACTCGTACACAAATGTGCCCAAGTTTGTCTAATGAACTTATAGACGATGCGAGAACCTGAAATGACTGCAAGATAGAGAGGTTATACTGGCAGTGCAGATGAAAACTTATGGTGCTGTTTTATGTTATATCTGTATTGCGTAGTCTGTAAACAAAGGGAATATATTCGTTGTACTGCACTCGGTTTCGTTAATATTTTTAGAACTTGATTATCATTGAGAATAGTATACTGCAGTGGTTACGTTTAGGAATCCACCCGATGGACAGAGAATTGTGTTTTACTTTTCCTTCCTATAACTTTTTGGTTTATTTCGAAATTTTTTAGACGTCCCATAGTTACTCTCGTTAATTTCTTTCCCTCGATATTATTATTTGGAAGTCGACTTCCATATACCCGAAATCGCTAGGACGTTGCCGTACTTACGGTGTTCTGAGATCAAATTCGGGGTAAACAATATATGCAGGTGTCGTTTATAAATGCAAATTTAGTTAATTTTTTAGCATACTACCTACTTTGATCTTGTGTGTCATGAAGAGCGATAATATAACATAATATCATTAAAAATATTAGAAGAAATCACAAGTGCGTTTCGATTTGCCTAATATTTTATGAAGAAAGGCCCTAAGGGAGAATCATTTTAAACTCTTTTTATGCCTCATACAGCTTTGTGTCAACAACTCTCTACCCACCGCATTGATCGGCGGGTTTTCTCGGTGATCTCCCATTCCCCCTGCACTTTCATTCCGGCGCTGCTTGTTTCACCATCATCGGCTCTCAATACCTCGATGTTAAGGGACGCCGAATTATCTTCACTCACTCATTTCACTCAATCTACTATCATTTGGGGAGCCTGTCACCAGAAAAAAAACTATTAACACGTTTTTTAAATTTCCTTAACAATTAAACCGATGTTCATCAAAATAGGTACGAAAGTAAAGTAATGTAAAATGTTAGAATTTTACCGAATTTTAGTGTGCTGGGAATTTATTGTATTGTTGTGTTACATGCCACGCCACTCAAACCACTTGTAAACGATTGATAACAAATTTGGCGCACTGGCAGAAGCTAACAAGATAAGTGAAGCTGTCCTTTAAAACATTTTTCGTATACCATTACTGAGATAGTGACGTGTAAAAAAGGTACTCCTACACTGACCTGTCAGATTGACAACATTTTATAAGATTGGTACAATCGAGCAGAAAAAAAGGCAGATTATTCGTTACTTGCATAACACATAATGTTGTCTAACATAGAGTCGGTCTTCAAAGTTTCTTAGAAGTGTTATTATATTCGGAACATTTCGAAAGGTTTCAATCAAAAATTTTAATGTACAGAACTTTTAATCCCTACATACAAATTTAGCTTATTTTCCTTAAAAAGAAAGTTCTGTGGAATGGGCTATAGTATTGCGTGTGAGTTTATTCGATTGCCGTCCCTCCTATTTCAATTAGGATTTTTTTTTTTCATACAGTAAAAATTTTTGTCAAAACAATTAACAAATACTAGCGCTTTGTCAGGCCATGAGCAATTAAAAACACAACTATTTTATAATATGCATTACAAAATGTATAAAACACAAATTTTTTTATGTATGTATGTAGATTAGAAATATTTAAAGTTTCGGAGCAAATTCCTCATGTCTGATTAATTTTCAAAATGTAAAACTTTACTATTTTAGTCGGAGATAAATTTAATAAAATTATTAAAAATACAATTGGAGAAAAATGTTTGGCTATTTATATTGTCATTGTTTACTGTTATGGGGTTGCGGTGGTGTAGTGGTCAGACTACTCGCCTCCCACCTAGGCGAACCGGGTTCGATTCCCGGCGAGGTCGCTCCCGGATTTTCGCATATGGAAATCGTGCCAGACGATGCCAGCGGGTTTTCTCGGTGACCTCCCGTTTCTCAAGCATTCCGGCGCTGCTTCAACTCGCCTCACTTCACCATCGTCGGCTCTCAACACCTCGATGTTAATAGCCGTCCAAATCTCTCCACCCTCCATTGTTTATTGGTTAAAACTTCTAATTATAAACCCTCCGGCGTTATGAATATGAGCTAGTTGGAAAACAAATTACATCTACAAATTGCACTTAGCTCCATAGCTTACCGGGGATGCGAACCGAGGAGGCGTTAAGCCTGATTCACATTTATGCTCTTTACGCCGAACTCACAGAGTGGACACAAATCAGGGCTGTTCGTAAGTAAGCAGATTTTATACGTTATCATGTTGGTGTTTAGTGTGAAACTTAATTTATAACCATGTTGTTCCGTTAATTATTTTTAAAATTAACTTTCCGAAAGCAAATTTTGGGAAACTAATCAAACGTCGCCGATATTTTTCTACTGTACTTGCATAATGTCAATGTGACGCGAATTCTTATAGAGTAATTCCGAAAATATGTAAACCAATCCGACATTAGTAGCAGACGCCTTTAAATTTCCGCTCTACGTGTGACAGTAAGTACTTCATCACAACTACGGTGAAGTACAAATGAGAAAATAATGTTCGCGCAGCTTTGAGTGGGGAATCGAAGGGGAGGGCTCTCCTGAACGCTCACCGCTGGAGAGAGGGAAACCGCGTGACACTGCTGGCGCTTATACACACCAAACTGAATGGACCCTCCTGACTCGCCCGACCCATTTCGGTACTTTGGGCGTTATTTCCTCACTCGAATTTCACCCTAAAATACCTGTACTTGCCTGCAAGGAATAAACGTGGCTGTGCATGTATAGAGCTGGATATTTAAGGCTCAGCTTCACCTAATATGCAGAAATTCTTCGTTTTCGTGTCATAATTTTAGTTTCAAAGCTATTCTTGGAAATGTTTGATTACAGAAAATTTACAATTTGCTATTTGTTTAATATTTTTGTATCAAATTTTATGTGTTATTTCTTGTTTGCAAAAATACATAAAGTTATTGATCAAATACAAATAAGTTCCTGACATTTGCAACTAGCAGATAACATATAATGAAAGTTAAGCACAGAAATATTAAACATTTCGTAAAATATAAATTGACTATAATCGTGCATTGTAGATAATTAATCTGAATCCCAGTTATGACAGGAAAACGAAGAATTTCTGAAAAGAGGTGAAGCTAAGCCTTAAGCAGGACTTTCGCACCCTTAACCCTAAGTAGGTGGGTAGGAAGGGAATAAACGTCTCGTCCACAGCGAGGTCATTAGAGACGGAGAATGTTGCTCAGAGAAGCAGGAACGAGGAAGGAATCGACCACGGCCTGTAGTAAGGAGAGCCATCGCAGCATGTGCCAGGCTGGAGTGATTTCCGGAGACCATGGGAAACCGCGGTCGGGACGGCCGGACCGGGAATCGAAGCCAGGTCCTCCCGAATGCGAGTCTGGAAGTGTGCCACTCCACTCCCTAACTCGGTCATAGGCCTGTGTGTGTGTGTGAGCGTACTTACGCTGAAGTTTCCTTAGCTTGCTCGCCGCAAAAAAAACTTGCTGATTATAGTCCGTACACGATTACTTCCTAATTTTCTGAACCCCTGCTTAAGTTCTACTTCCAGGATATTACTTCGCCTCATGCAAACAAAGCTTAACCGAGTCTAGAAAATTACACCAAAGGGACTACGCACTCACTCACTCAGTGTAATAACATTTTGCATAAGAACAATTTCTTACTTGGCATTACCAACACACCTATTTTCTCACTTTTTATTGGTATTAATTACTAATGAAATATTATAATGTATGCATTAAATATCAGTTAATGTCCAATTTAATTTAAAATGAGGTTATTTTATGTAAACAAAGGAATATAACGTTTGTCATAGATGGCATGTTTAGGAAACAACCAAACACGTCATTAATGGGTTATTTTTCAACGGTTTCTTCATAATTTTGAATCAAACCTTAGAAACATTACTCATTCATGATGTGTTTAATTGTTTCCTAAACAGTAAATTATCACAAGAATTTTATAATTCTGCTAACACAAAAGTGTGGTTTTTGTTTAATCAGACTCGCTTATATTCTATTTATATATTATAATATTTCATTCACAATTAAATTGAATTTCAACGGAGAGAAAACGGTTACGTTGGTAGGCCTAATACCTAGTAAGTATTAGTTCTCATGCAAAATATTAAAATGAGTGCGCTCGAATGCGGTGCGTTGTCCCGTTGGTGTGATTTTCTCATATGTATGAGTCGCAGGAATAGCATGATAGTCGATTTTTAGCACGGCTTCATAAGAGTGGGGAGTAATCATGGACTCTAGCATCTCAACAATCATTTTAACTGTGTTGGCCATTTTGAATTTCAACCCAAGATTTAAAAAAAAAAAAAAAAAAAAAAAAAAA
>NQII01002670.1:194662-319849 GCA_002778355.1 Clitarchus hookeri
GGGGGGGGGGGGGGGTGTTTGTACTTGATTGCGAAGTGGCAGCTTGTACGCTTTCCCACTCCGTTTCATCGTCGTATTCAGTATCGACTAGCGTTCGTGAAAACTACTGCTTGAAACACATCTCCGTATTGGTCGGCATGTAAGAGTAATGCAGGCTGAGTATAAAAGAATACCCCAACTTTGAAGGTCTTTAATATCAAAACCAAACAACCTAAGATCTTGCCTGACCAATAAAATTAGCCGCAGAACCGTGAAGTTGTTTTTTTTACCATACGTTCATAAATGTTCAATGTGACCACCACGAGCGGCCCGAACGACATCTATGCGATAATCAAACTCGGTCCACACTCTTGTCAGCATGTCCGGTGTTATGATTTGGATGGCGTCCGTAATTCTCGTTTTGAGGTCGTCAATGTTAGCCGGCAATGGTGGACGAAACACTTGATCCTTTATGTACCCCCATAGAAAAAAAAAACAGCACGGGGTAAGATCCGGGCTTCTTGGGGGCCAGTGATGAAGAGCCTGGTCACCAGCTACTCCTCGACCAATCCAACGTTGTGGCAACGTCTCGTTCAGGTATCCACGAACAGCTAGGTACCAATGGGGCGGCGCACCATAAAGGAAACATCAGACCGTCCTTTTCACATTGACGTGTCGAATGCGAGCTCGCTACTCCCTCACCACCTCAAACCGAGAGTTACGAACGCCATTCAAACCGTAACACCTGACATGCTGACAAGAGTGTGGAACGAGTTTGATTATCGCGTTGATGTCGTTCGGGCCGCTCGTGGGGGTCACATTGAACAATTACGAACGTATGGTAAACAAACTTCACGGTTCCGCGATTCATTTGATTGGTCAATCAAGGTTTTATGTTGTTTGGTTTTGATATGATACACCGTCAAAGCTGGGGTATTCTTTTATACTCATCCTGTATAAGTGGAACTGTCATATCTAAACGCGTTTTCACGTGCTACCTGAAGAAGAAAAGGCCGTATCAAATGAAATAAAAACGTGGTTGCATCAGTGATTACCCCGAAACTATTCTTGCAGTACTATTCTTATATTTTCTCATGCAACGAGAGAAAGACCAACAAAAATAAGTTTGCATAGGGTCAAAAATATCTTTTATTTACACAAAAAAATATTTTGTTGAGTATATAAAACTTGAAAAGCATCAAAATTAATGTTGTTTATTTAACCAAATACTAGCTTGAATTAACAAAATATTTGTGTTGGGCCAGAAGAAACCATACTTTCACCAAAATATTTCGTTGATTCAACTGTATATTTGCTTGGCCACTCATTTGATTGCCTTCGTTCGAAAATTCAACTCCAGAGTTTGTTTGCATTTTTTGTGACAATTGTGATAGTAGCAGTGTTTGTTAGTGCATTTATTGATGCTTGATAATGGTATGAGCATCCTAACAAAACAAGTTCAGCAGTCAACTAAAAAGTAAATCAGGAAAACTTGACATATTAATTTTCCCAAGTTCTCCCGTATTTTTAATGTATGTATTAAAAATATTCCAACTTCACACGTAGTCGCTTTAGCCAGCCTGCCCCCATAGCTCAGGGGCGGAGTGGCCGACTTGTAGTCGGAGGGTCCGGAGTTCGCGCCCCAGTTCCTCCGCGGCAGATTCTCAGTTCGCATGTCGCGAACATGTGTACTGTGAATTTGTCATCAAGTCGGTTTGCTATTTGCTCTCGACACACAGAAAAAAAAAAAAAAACTCACACTCTCAAACATTAAGCGTCACACGCGCTATGTCCAATGGCAAACGAGTAGGTCAATGAAGTCAATAAAGAAAACTTAAAAATTAAAAATAAAAACACTTAAGCCGATGTTGCTAGGGCGTAGCTCTCGAGTGCAAACGATCTACGTTCTAATCTCGTTTAGACTTTCGATTTTTTAAATTAGCCGAAACTGTTTTATGTACGTAGATGTAAACGACTCTTTAATTTCACCAACAAAATCTTTGTTTGGGGGCAACCAAATAGAAACGATTTATTTCGTTCCATCAACAAAAAAACTTTTTTTCAGTGTGCACATTTTTCCACAATTCATCTTGAGTACGAAAATTTATGTGTAGGTGTTGTTTGAAGATCAATAAAGATAATATTGTTACAAGAAGCATGGGGGCGTATCTTAATTCGTGAGGGATGGAGGTCTTAATAAAAATAAAAGTACTACACTTGATTTTTTATTTGTTCACGTGGCTATTAATAGCATTTCATTATCTATCTCCACCATTACTCGTTTTGTTTCTCAGTGATCGCAATATTTAATGTATATTTCAACTCTAATTACTTCCTTGTTAATGTCTCTATTTTAGTATAGTCAAAAAACTCATACTCATCATAAATACACTTTCAGTCTGCCTGATGCCATCATTTGTAATGTGTTAACTCACACTTCAAGTCCAATAGTCCAGCCAGCGGCCGTTCTCTTCACTGCTCTGATGTCCGTAGTCGCAGATTTTCCGCCCGCTGGTCACTTCCAGCGCTATTCGTTGCTTTACGTCGTATAAACGCCCAGACTCCTAACTCTCATAAAACATTTCCGGCTCTGGGACCTGTCACACTTTTATGTCAGTCGCCCTGGCCATCTGAAAGGTTCAACGCACCCCGTGTTACGCTCAGAGTCCCGAGGTCAGTTTTACAGAGCATTCTTCAGATAAACGCAGAAATTCAATACAACCAATGTCAGGGGCGCGCGCCGCAAAATATTTAGCGCGTGGCCACATGCAGCGGCAAGCCTGTGAAAGTTGATATTTGTATTCGCCACCCGCTCTTGGGTTACATGCATGACCTTTCCACATTACCGGTCTCGCAAGGCATGCGAAGTAGCGAGCGCATAACACTGCCTCTTCTCAAGTCTGTTCGTCCCGAACAGACCGCTGTATCTGGTCCTTCGTAGAACGCTAGTCGGTCGATGTGGTCAACCTTCGGCTTCGCCCGAGAGCCTTGACGACAAACCCGAAAGACCACATCATTGATCTTCAGAATCCGGTAGGGGTCTTCCCAACATTTCTGTAGCTTCGGACAGTACCCTTTTCGCATCTGTGGGTTGTACAGCCACACCAAATGTCCTTCTTAAAATACCTCGCCCGACATTCTCCTATCATACCGCGTCTTCATCCTGTCACTATTTATTCTGAGGTGCGGTCGAGCAAAATCATGAATGCCAACAAGTGTGTTACATAATTCGCTGGCATAATTAGGCGCTGCGACTCCCTCTTATGTCGGTCGGCTAAACAGCAAGGCGTAGCTTTCTTCCAAAAAGCATCCTTGATTATGTTACCCTTGTGGACTCGTGAACTGCTGAGCGGTAAGTAAGGAGAAACAATGGCACGTTTTATTCCCAATCCTTTTGATTGTCTGCCACATAGACCGATATGTAATGCTCAATAGTGTGGTCAAACATCTCAAACATTGCATCCGACTGACAGACGGGTAAGGCTTTAGTCCTAGTCTTTTTCATTCACAGAATTGTATTACCTCCTGGAACACCGCATCTTAAAAGTTCTTCGAAAAGACATTATCTATGAGTTTAATTAGCTGCAGTATGTGCTTCTTGGTTTAGGAGGGGAACGACTTCAGGCCACTTACTAAAATAATCTTGGGACCCCAGTATATACCGATTACCTTTCTCTGTGACAGGCAAGGGACCCACAATCTCTTCTAACGTCCTCTCGAATGTGGCTCCAACATTGTATTTCTGGAGGTGACCTTGTCCTCTGGTCCTTAGGCCCTTCCTCGCAGTGAAGGCATCGCACATTCGACACCACTTCTCAACATCCTCCCGACAATGAAGCCGGTAGAATGTCAGTCTAACTCTGACAAGTGTCTTATTAACACCAAAGTTACCATTGGCTGTCGCATTATGTAGTTCCCTCAATACTTCGGGAACCCTGTTTTCTGGAAGGACGAACTTTAATAGTGTGCATTTTTCATAATTACTTTCAAGTTCCCGTAAAGCACACCATTCTTAAGTACGAGGGTATTTCGTTGTGCCCAGTATTATTTTACTGCTGCACTCAGGCTAGTTATCTCTGCCCATTTTGGCCGACAGCCAGCTTCTTTCCACTTTAGTAATGGCTGTAAAGTGGGATCATTCAACTAATATTTTCTAATACCCGTATCACTCCAGGTTGGTGACTCATCACAAGATAAAGAACTTGGAATTCTTGTCCTCCGTACCATCAGCGATTCACCACTCTTTTCTTCTTGGCGTTCGCAATGTTGACAGAATGGCTCACATGACCTTCTAGAAAGTGCATCTGTATTGCTATGAAGGCATACAGATCTGTGCTGTATTTCAAAGTCATATTCTTGAAAATGGTGTATCCACCGAGCTATTTTACCTTCGGGGTTCTTGGAATTTAGTACCCAGCATAATGAAGCCTGGTTAGTTCTCATAATAAAATGTTTGCCATTATGGTAAGGGTGGAAGTGTAGAATTGCCTTCACCATGGCCAGAAGCTCCCTGCATGTTACACAGTAATTTCTCTCAGTCTTCTAGTGGTCTTTCCGTCCCATCCTGAGCCAGATATTACATATCTCCAAAGCCTGCATCACTAGCGTCAGTGTCAAAAATGAGCAATCCCTCACCTTTTGTAAAACACATGACAGGTGGAGATATTATAATTTCCTTTTGTTTACTAAAAGCGTATTCACACTTAGTGGTACAATTAAATTTTCTTTTCGCCTCAGTCAGTTCATGTAGAAGCTTGGCAATCGTGGCGAACCCAGGAACCAATCGATGGTAACATGCACATAATCCCAGAAAACTCCGCACTTCATCTTTGTCAGTTAGTGTTGGCCAATTTCTTATTGTTTTGGTCTTCTCGGGGTCTATTTCTATTCCCAGAAATTAATTTTCTTTTGAAATATGTGGCACTTCATAGGAACTAATTTCAAGTAGGCTGTGGCCACTTTCTGGGAAACAGAGTCTAGGCATGATAGATGCTCTTCAAATGTCAGTACAATATCATCTAGATAAACTTGACAGATATCTAAAGGCAGAACTTTTTTTAACTATAGGTTATTTAAATATGCTTATAGGCATATGTATGTATTAATATAAACATATATAACAATTTTATATCCACATATTTATATATACATAATTATGTATAAAATTAATTAAAAATAAGTTTTATTTATATACTTATATATAATTATGTATTAAATGTATTTAAAAAAAGTTTATATCTCTTTATTTATGTAGACATAATTATCTATGGATTTTCTTCTTGGGCGAACGAGTATGTGGGTTTTCTCAGAGTGATCCCATATTTTATTTTAATATATAAATGTTATGGTGGAAGGCCCTTTGTAGTCGCAAGCTAGGCTCTTTACTGTAAGAAGAAGCGTATTTATAGAGAAAAAAATTACAGTTGACTTTCTGACACCATGAGGCGAACATTGATTAGGAAGCGCTCTCTCGTCATACGACGAACATGAACTGCGAATACGAAGGCCTGCCTTTGAACTCAACGATCATGGAGCCGCGACCTGCATCATCGCTAACTGGTTGTCGCCAGTGCCGATTCTGCGATCGAGTTTTCACTTATGGTCCAAATGCTCGTCGGCGTGAGAGAACGGTCTATACGAAGAGTCTTTTCGCGTGATGGATCATTACGACATTGGTCACACGCAGTTGTGCAAGGCGATACATTGAAAGAACATACCGAAACCTGCAAGGATTCGTCTACTGGGAGTCAGAAAGTGTTACCTCTTGCTGCATCGATGGGTATCGAATCGACAGGCGATTATGATGGGACAGTTGATGCCAAAGACAGAATAAGTGCAATATAGTCGGTTTGTGTGGAATGTACACTTGTAAGACATTCACGTGAAATCGACGAAGTTAAAAATAAACGGTCGTCGGCTCTAAATACTGATGATCTTACAAATCCTTCTACAAAAAAATAAAAGCAAATTTTATGTAGAATACAAAACAGGAGGTGAAGATGACCATGAAGAGAGCATTGATGAAAATGAACATTAAAACCGTGATAATGCTAAAGACGATGATGGCGATTTTCTCGATGCACCGACACGCCTATCCAACACATTTGATGCAACAAGCTACATGAAGAAGGCAGAATACGCCGAGAATACTGGTTACCTATTTCCTGAAGACCCGAATGACATTTATGATGGACTCAGATATTTTATTGACCTTCAAAAATGCTGTTATATCAAGCACATTATTGAGATATCTTTAGTCATTAGTAAACTGAAGGATCGGATATATATCGCATGATGTGATGAACTGCTTTCTTTTTAAGTTTTAATTACAAAAATATAATAAATTATTTTTTACAAAATAATTGGTTTTTCTTTATTTTTGTGTGTTGTATTATTTTTCCCCTCGCAACTTTAAAGTTAATAAAGTTAATAAGAATAGATCTGCATATAGGATGATAATAAAGACTAAAAATGCATGGATTGTTGACTGCATACAAAACATTAATTCTGTCGACATGTACAAATTTGGAAATAGATAGTGAACGAATGTAATTTCTATACGTATGGGGGGCAGACAAACCGAAGGATTGATCGAAGAATCGATCGAAGAATTGGGATTGATCGAAGGATTATAATTTATCGAAGGATTGGGATTGATGGAACGATTTTCATGGATTGCGGCGGGTTGTCAAGGAGGATTGACTTGGATTGGTGTGGATTGCGGAGGAAGATTGCTTAAGATTGGGATTGATCAAAGGTTTAGGATTGATCGTAGGATTGGGTTTTATCGAAGTATTGTCGTGGATTTCTGTGGATTGTGGAGGAGGATTAACATATATTGGCGTGGATTGTGAAAGATTGCTAAGGATTGGGATTGATAGGCAGATTTTCATGTCTTGCTGTGGATTGTGGAGGAGGATTGCGAAGGATTGCTGTGCATTGCTGTGGATTGCGGAGGAGGATTGCGAAGGATTGCTGTAGATTGGTATGGATTAGTGTGAATTGGTGTGTGGATGGTACGGATTTGTATGTGGATTGATGTGTAGATTGGTATGAATTGGTGTGTGGCTTGGTGTCGATTGCTGATTGCGGTACTGATTGTAGCGCTGACTGCAGTTCTGATTGTGGAGGATTGGTGGTGTGTATTGATGAGGATTGGTGTGTGTGGTGCTGGTAATGGTGAGTGTGGTGTTTATTGTGGTGTGTATGGTGCCGATTGTGGTGTGTGTGTGTGGGGTTGATTGTGGTGGTTTGTGGTTTGTTTGGTGATGATTTTCATTTATGTGGTGCTGATTGTGGTGCATGTGGTGCTTATTGTGGTGCGTGTTGTGCTGATTGCGGTGCTGCTGATTGATGAAAAATACTAGATTTATGGAAAGATTTATGAAAAAACTATTATTTAACTATTGTTTTTAATTTTTTAGATATTTTTGGGGATTTTATAAAAAAAACTAGAATTAAGTTTAGGATTCGAGGTTATCCAAGGTCATAAGCATGGGGTCAAGGTCACAGATGTGAGGTCAAGATGAAGGTCACGTAGATTTAACATGTTGGTTGGAGTCGTCAGTGCCATCTAGGTGTTGAAATTGTAAACAAATAGCAAACAAAACAAACAAGATGCCGGCATACGATGTAATGAGTATGAGTGAGGAGGGTGGAGGCCTGCCGATTACTTAACCAATGAGAAACATTAGTAGCGGGTCAATCGTCTGCTGGATGTGGTGCTGGGGAAACCTCCAGAAATGTAAGTTTTTAAATACATTTTTTAATAAATTTTTTTAAATAAATTTTTATACCAATTTTTTATAATTGTTTGTAAAAATTTTTACACATATTTTTTTTATTATTTTAGAAATTTTTAGTAATTTTCGAGATTTTTAATTTTTTATGGTTTAAGGTCATTTAGGTCACAGAAATGGGGTCAAGGTCGCTGACCAAGGTCTCCTGGATACGGAATGACTAACGAGATGGACAGTGGTTGACCTGGCGAGGGCTGGTCGTGTCGGGAGCTTATTTTATTCACCTGTCATCAAACCCCGGACCTCATACATGTACATATTTTAAAAAATTTCTAAATGATTTTTAATTTTTTTTTTTTATGAAGTTTTTAAATATTTTATAATGTTTTGCTTTTCTTTGAGGATTTTTCGGGTTTCAAGTTCATTCAAGTTCATCCAATGTCTCGGGTACACGGTCACGGTTACGGATCAAGGTCAAAATTCACCTGGATCCAATAAGGTGGTCGGATGACGTGACAACATGGCGGTCGACCGGCGCCTGTCTCCTATCCCAGATCCCGTTGCGCCCGACTCGCCATTTATATTCTACTGATAACAATTAGGCCGTAATACTTTACGTTGTATTGTGAATGCAATGATTAAATGTATTGCCACTGAAGTTAGTGAAGTTACTGTTATTAGTTTCCTACACATTAAAGTGCGAATTTGCTTATTATTGTAACGCACATTCATTCCCAACAAATCCAGGTTTATACTTCGATTACGCATGAATGAAGTGGTCAGGCCACGACAATGTTAATTTTACGTATGGCTGAAGGATACTTAAATAGAAGTAGATCCTGAGCAGGGCTTTCAAAAGTGCTCAGTTTACCGTGAACAGTCTATAGCTAATCACTTTTGAAAGCCCTGCTTAAGATCTACTTGTATGCAAGTTGTTTATTCTTCCGCCTTATGTATAATTAACATTGTCGTGGGTCTCATGACTTTACTCATGCGTCGGTCTAGTGAAACTGTGAAATTATTAGCGAAGTAAATATTTTACAAATCTGGTCATTTTTTACACTTCGATTCATTAAGAAAACTAAACAAATGCCTTCATTTATCACAAATGGTTATCTAACCTTTTTTTTCTACCTTAATATATGGAACTACTTCCCCACCATCGTTATTAACTGTGCTGGGCGCATGTCACTCAGTGCGCCCGTCAAAATACATGCAGGTAGGAGCAGTGACTTGTCTCTAAGGTTGATTTCAACAGTGCTCACTTTATCGCGAACAGCCTTTAGTAGAATGTTATGTATCAGGCCCTTCCTGATGTGCGTGTGTGTGGGACGGCCTCCCTGAAAGCAGAACATGTGTCAACCAATGCCCCGGCAGCTACTCCAATCGATGCCGCCGCGGGAAGCTAACCTCCCCCCGGACCGTCTACCCCGTTGTAGCCTTACCGCGCCGCACCGCCGCGCCGACGAAACCCGGGGAGAGGTTTCCCATTCTGCATGTTAACGTGCTCTGCGGGTCAGAAAGTCTTCCCATTCGCGATCTCCCTGCCTCTCCGCAAATCCGCACCCGATGTGTGCTCGAGGCAAATATAGGCTATTCACGGTAAAGTGAGCACTTTTTTTTAGTCCCTCCGCACAGGCATTTGCCCCGAGTAAATGTAGTGCATCATTGCAGCATCGGGCGTTAACATTTGAGAGTGGTGAAATGTACACGCTGTGTTTATTTGTCACACGGCAATGTTTGTAATAAAAAGTGGCGGAAAGATGTAAACTGGCTGAAACGAAATATTTAGCAGGGCCTTAAAAGTACTCACTTTACCGTGAACAGCCTATACATTCCCGTTTTCCGTGCTCCTGGCGTACAGCAGAAATGCACCGTGCTTAACGCTGTTGCATGGTTGAGAGTTTGGCATAGGGAGACACAAGTTAATGAAATTTTGTTTTTGAAGTCAATTTTGAAGTTATGAACTTGAAACAAAAACGTAAGTGTGAGAAACGATACTCTCAAACTCTGTATGTAGGCAAATATAACAATTAGTTTTTCAGTAATTTCTTATTAAGTTATTAAGTTTTCTGATTTTTCCAGGACATAGGATATACGTTAATTTTACAAATGGCTTCGATAGCCAAGAAGCTCGTATTTTTCTGCTCAAAAAAGTCGCTGGTGGTGTATATATATTAACAAGAACTCCAAAAAACCGAATTTTATTCATATGTATTTCCCTATACCAAATTCTCGACCAGGCAACGGCCCTTCAGGTAAAGTCTGTTTGCGGCACCTTCATACTTTTTTAATCAACCCATCGAAAAATCACCCCATATTTGACGTGTTTAATTGTTTCCTAAACGTGTCATATATCACAGGCGTATTATACGTATCTTAATACAAAATAATATTATTTCTGGTTAAATTAAATTTTTACCTATTTGTTAGCAGTAAGTTGTAACATTTAATTTATAACTAACATGAATAAACCCGAAAGAAAATAGGTGTGTTGGCAATGACTAGTAATAAATTCAGTAGTTCTTATGTAAAATAATACGTAACAGAGTACTCACAAATGCGGTGCATTGTCCCTTTGGACTTTGGTTAGGCTGTATTTACTTCAGGCGGAGGAATAGCTTGTAAGGAGACTTTTGCAGGGCTTAAGAAAAGTTTGAAAAATCGTGAATAGGCTATAGTCGACTGTTTTGGAACCACTGATTCTATACTATATATTTCACCAAAACATTTTTTTCTTGAAATAAAGGAATCACACCTAGAAAAATAACCAATTAAAAAGGTTAAGTTAGGTTATGTTAGGTTAGGGGCTCTGCCTACTAAGCTTGCAGCCACGAAATTTAAATGGGGAATTAAATTTATTGAAATTCCTTCTCAATGAATTAATTTTAAAGATAACTATTTCAAGTAAAAAACGTATTCAACGCAAGTCTCTCAGAGGATACTGCCACATTAAGAAATCTTCAAATAAATTTTCTTCATTCATAATTTTTATGAAGTAATGATTTCAATTTGAAATTTTAGAAAACATGTTAAATGTTGTGCTCCCGAGCGGATATGGGCACAGATTAAATAATTTTAACCAACTTGAATAAATATCTCAATCAAGGATTTTAAAAGCACAACTATATTTGACGCTTTGGCACAAGTATTTATAATGTTACTTACTTTCACAAGCTGACCAGGGGGTTTATTCTAAGTAATTCGTTTCGTTTCCTGTTGGCAAAAATATTCGTTATTATTCTAATTTTCGTTTCCTAACGAAAGGAGCTATTCTAACCGCACGCTAGTGTTCGTTTGACATCACTATGGTCGATAATAAACTTGAAAAGAGAACGAAACCCTTATTATGAAAACTTGGCTGATGTGTGGTGCAGATTGTTTTTATGACTGTGGAAGAAGAGAATCATGAAGTAATGTGACCTTATGTATTAGAGAAACATACAAATATATTTCAGAAAAAAATATTTTAAAAGCACTAATTAACCTATCTGTTATAATTAGTTAACTATGTAAGCAGCAGTGTAGGCTGACTATTGTGAGGGCATTTATTATTTAATTACAGTTTTTTTATAATGAAATACGAGAACATTAAAACTGATTTATTCAAAAGTACCTTTGAAAAATGTAGTTTGTAAATTAACCGATAGGTAGCGCTAAAGCGTAAATATATTTTAGGAGTATACAACCAAATTACTTTATCTTGAAAATAATTGATTGAAAATTGATACCACATTGGAATTTATACAATCGACTAGAAAAATTATTGTGTCTAGTTTGTTGTCCATCGCTTATTTTATAATCCTGGTATTAAAATTAACAAAAGAAACAGCGTGCTCGAAATAGCCCTAAACCAAACAGCAAAATAGTCATGAAGAAAAATCTTCGTACATGTGATGACCAAAGTTCTGTCTCCTCTCTCTTATCGACGTGCATGCAAGTCCATTTTAACATAGTCCATACGAAATTACGGCATATTTATGTGAAATACATCATACGTCCAGCTGAGTATGAAAATAGTACGTTGCCAACAGCAAATTTGGCACACTTTACGAACTAAATATATATTTTTCCTATAATACATTATTTATTTAATACTAACATTTAAACCACAGCAAACGCAAACAAAAATTTTTAAGTGATATGCTGCTTTGGTTTATTAATGTTTTCAAGCTTAAGTATTCATAATTTATAAACAATTTTTTATAATTCAGTTAAGGTCATATGCGTAGTGTTGCCATCTTGCATTCGCTAACGAAAACTCGAACATTACCGAAGTTTCGGAGGGCTGTAACTAATTATAACTTAGAATACGAAATTGCCTTTCTCGAAGATTTCATTCGTTTCGAAAGCTTTCGAAAATTAACGAATACGAAAAATTAACGAATAACTTAGAATAAATCCTCTGGTCTCAACATTTAGAGTTATTAATAAAATC
This sequence comes from Clitarchus hookeri, assembly GCA_002778355.1. Taxonomy (NCBI): domain Eukaryota; kingdom Metazoa; phylum Arthropoda; class Insecta; order Phasmatodea; family Phasmatidae; genus Clitarchus; species Clitarchus hookeri. Next base: position 206,819 of record NQII01002670.1, read on the forward strand.
AGTTTCATTTCGAAGTTGTGGAGGATTTGATCTCCGGCCGCAAGTCATCGATCGTCCCAGGAGCAGCTGAAGTCCTCTAGAAGAAGTCCCTTTGGACGCAGAAGCAGAAGTGTCGCTCACAGCCTGTGCAAGGGATAATATAGGATAATGTCAAGTAGTGGGGTAATCTCTCCTTCCCGTCTACCGAGTGCCACCAGGGCGGTGACCAAGGCATTAGCCAGGGTGTTTGCCGTCCGCCATCTTGTCAGGACAGCTATAAGTCGTGCACGGATTGGATGGACCACAGGAAACAGTTATCAGGAGGAGAGACAATAACATGGAATAACAATTACAATTAGTTTCCTCCTCACCTCTCTTAGCCAAAGGCCATCCGAGGTTTTTGATTATTGTTCTTCTTCNGCTGTTGCATGGTTGAGAGTTTGGCATAGGGAGACACAAGTTAATGAAATTTTGTTTTTGAAGTCAATTTTGAAGCTATGAACTTGAAACAAAAACGTAAGTGTGAGAAACGATACTCTCAAACTTTGTATGTAGGCAAATATAACAATTAGTTTTTCAGTAATTTCTTATTAAGTTTTCTGATTTTTCCAGGACATAGGATATACGTAAATTTTACAAATGGCTTCGATAGCCAAGAAGCTCGTATTTTTCTGCTCAAAAAAGTCGCTGGTGGTGTATATCTATTAACAAGAACTCCAAAAAACCGAATTTCATTCATATGTATTTCCCTATACCAAATTCTCGACCAGGCAACGGCCCTTCAGGTAAAGTCTGTTTGCGGCACCTTCATACTTTTTTAATCAACCCATCGAAAAATCACCCCATTTTTGACGTGTTTAATTGTTTCCTAAACGTGTCATATATCACAGGCGTATTATACGTATCTTAATACAAAATAATATTATTTCTGGTTAAATTAAATTTTTACCTATTTGTTAGCAGTAAGTTGTAACATTTAATTTATAACTAACATGAATAAACCCGAAAGAAAATAGGTGTGTTGGCAATGACTAGTAATAAATTCAGTAGTTCTTATGTAAAATAATACGTAACAGAGTACTCACAAATGCGGTGCATTGTCCCTTTGGACTTTGGTTAGGCTGTATTTACTTCAGGCGGAGGAATAGCTTGTAAGGAGACTTTTGCAGGGCTTAAGAAAAGTTTGAAAAATCGTGAATAGGCTATAGTCGACAGTTTTGGAACCACTGATTCTATACTATATATTTCACCAAAACATTTCTTTCTTGAAATAAAGGAATCACACCTAGAAAAATAACCAATATGTATTAGGTTAAGTTAGGTTATGTTAGGTTAGGGGCTCTGCCTACTAAGCTTGCAGCCACGAAATTTAAATGGGGAATTAANAGGTTAAGTTAGGTTATGTTAGGTTAGGGGCTCTGCCTACTAAGCTTGCAGCCACGAAATTTAAATGGGGAATTAAATTTATTGAAATTCCTTCTCAATGAATTAATTTTAAAGATAACTATTTCAAGTAAAAAACGTATTCAACGCAAGTCTCTCAGAGGATACTGCCACATTAAGAAATCTTCAAATAAATTTTCTTCATTCATAATTTTTATGAAGTAATGATTTCAATTTGAAATTTTAGAAAACATGTTAAATGTTGTGCTCCCGAGCGGATATGGGCACAGATTAAATAATTTTAACCAACTTGAATAAATATCTCAATCAAGGATTTTAAAAGCACAACTATATTTGACGCTTTGGCACAAGTATTTATAATGTTACTTACTTTCACAAGCTGACCAGGGGGTTTATTCTAAGTAATTCGTTTCGTTTCCTGTTGGCAAAAATATTCGTTATTATTCTAATTTTCGTTTCCTAACGAAAGGAGCTATTCTAACCGCACGCTAGTGTTCGTTTGACATCACTATGGTCGATAATAAACTTGAAAAGAGAACGAAACCCTTATTATGAAAACTTGGCTGATGTGTGGTGCAGATTGTTTTTATGACTGTGGAAGACNTGAAAAGAGAACGAAACCCTTATTATGAAAACTTGGCTGATGTGTGGTGCAGATTGTTTTTATGACTGTGGAAGACGAGAATCATGAAGTAATGTGTCCTTATGTATTACAGAAACATACAAATCTATTACAGAAAAAAATTAATTTAAACGCACTAATTAACCTATTTGTTATAATTAGTGGACCATGTAAGCAGCAGTGTAAGCTGACTATTGTAAGGGTATTTATTATTTAATTGCAGTTTTTTTTATAATGAAATACGAGAAAATTGAAACTGATTTATTCAAAAGTATCTTTGAAAAATGTAGTTTGTAAATTAACCGATAGGTAGCGCTAAAGCGTAAATATCTTTTTAGGAGTATACAACCAAATTACTATATCTTGAAAATAATTGATTGAAAATTGATAGCACATTGGAATTAATACAATCGACTAGAAAAATGACTGTGTCTAGTTTGTTGCCCATCGCTATTTTATTATATTGGTAATAAAATTAACAAAAGAAACAGCGTGCTCGAAATAGCTTACAACCAAACAGCAAAACAGTCATGAAGAAACATTTTCGTACATGTGATGACCAAAGTTCTGTCTCCTCTCTCTTATCGGCGTACATGCAAGTCCATTTTAGCACAGTCCATACGAAATTACGGCGTATTTATGTGAAATACATCATACGTCCAGCTGAGTATGAAAATAGTATGTTGGCAACAGCAAATTAGGCACACTTTACGAACTAAATATTCATTTTTCCTATAAAATATTATTTATTTAACACTAACATTTATACCACAGCAAACGAAAACAAAAAATTTTAAGTGATATGCTGCTTTGGTTTATTAATGTTTTCAAGCTTAAGTATTCATAATTTATAAACAAACTATTATAATTCAGTTAAAGTTCATATGCGAAGTGTTGCCATCTTGCATTCGCTAACGAAAACTCTAGCATTGCCGAAGTCTCTGAGGGCTGTAACTAAATATAACTTAGAATACGAAATTGCTTTTCTCAAAGATTTCATTCGTTTCGAGAGCTTTCAAAACTTTACGAATACGAAAAATTGATTAATAACTTAGAATAAATCCCCTTGTCGCAACAGTAAGAGTTATTAATAAAATCAGTTTCATTTCGGAGTTGTGGAGGATTTGGTCTCCGGCCGCAAGTTATCGATCGTCCCAGGAGCAGCTGAAGTCCTCTAGAAGAAGTCCCTTTGGACGCAGAAGCAGAAGTGTCGCTCACAGCCTGTGCAAGGGATAATATAGGATAATGTCAAGTAGTGGGGGAATCTCTCCTTCCCGTCTACCAAGTGCCACTAGGGCGGTGACCAAGGCATTAGCCAGGGTGTTTGCCGTCCGCCATCTTGTCAGGACAACCGTAAGTCGTGCACGGATTGGATGTGCCACAGGAAAAAGTTATCAGGAGGAGAGACAATAACTCGGAATAACAGGACGCACGTACAGATGAAACAACAGAAAGGGCATTCTGTGAAATCATGCTATATAGCGGCATTACCACTACAAGTGTGCCGCTATCACTGCGCGAGCCGCCACAAGTGTGTCACTGGCCGACCATAAGACGCTAAGATAGCGTCAAAATACAGGCTGAATGTCGCTGGTGCAGAGACGAGAGCTATGACGTTATACCAATGCATCACACCATCCCCCTTTTTAAAAAAGACCAGATAAATGTAGGCAGATATTTTAATGCAAAATGGAAGAAACCATACTCGATGGGATGACAAAGAGAATTGTGTCAGACTATAGAGTCTGAAGGAGTTTAAACAGCCCAAAAGAAGTGGCGGTGACGATCAGCCACATGAGTCTACATGTGATCGCACGTCGTTGGAGCTCTGGACGCTGTCGGAAGTTGGAACAGTCAGGCACGGCAGACCCCCTTCTCTCTTGACGTAATTACATTTTTTTCAATAAAAAGAGAATAAAATAAAAGGGGAAATAAATTAACATTATCGAGCGAGAATTCCAATATTCGATCAAAACAAATAGGGATATTGCCTACCAAGTCAGCTGTCACCACTCTGTTATAAAATTTGACAAGTTACCATTAAGTCTTACAAAGACACACAAATTCTTACAAGTGTACACTCATATACAATAAGTTGTCTAGGAATTTACGAGTTTACGTAAACAAATAAAATGATGTAAAAGAACTATTGACATTAATACTGTACTTTGATTAATGTTTGTTATCTCCATTCTCATGCTCTCTATCTTCAATATGTGCAATATAAAAATATTGGTTCTTTATTTTCATTATATGTATTCAATTATTTTACACAAATAAAACAACTATAATAAAAAAATTCTGGAAACATGACATGATAAATGTTAATTAATGACAATTGATAAATAACGCAATTTAATTATAATTTTTTTCAAATTGTATAAAAATAATATAAAAACCCACTAGTTCAGTTCGTTATAAAAATGACATCAGAAATAAGCACTTATTTGAAAAATTAATGTATTAAAATTTTGCAATTCTCTTGTTAACATAGGATGCCTCTTGTATCAATGAAAATTTTGTTTTGAGACTTGTCCGCACATAGTTTCTGACATGCCTCATCATTACTTTGCTCATTTTTAATTGCTTCAGTCGAAAATGACCGTGGCTATGACATTAACCATTCGAGACAAACAATCGGGATATGTATACTTCTTTCGTAGCTTATGTACGTCATAATCGTACTCGGACAACTTAATTGCCCACCTGGTAAGTCTCGAACGTGGGTCTTTCAGATTCAAGAGCCATTTGAGGGCAGCATGATCACTTATAACTGTGAAATTTCTACCATACAAATAGACTCTAAAATATTATACTGCACACATTAGCACACGAAGTTCGTGTTCCACAGTACTATATAGTTTCCCGCAGCGGTATTTAACTGCCTACTAGCGTAAGCGATTGGTTTTCCTTGTCCATCCCTCATATGAAACAGCGTTGCCCTTATATCATAACCACTAGCATCTGTGCTAACTATAAATGGTTGTGAAAAATCCGGATATTCAAGGATTGGATATGAAATTAATTTCTCTTTCAATTCTTGAAAAACTTTTTCCTGATCATCTCCCCATTGGAAAGGTTCATCTTTCTTGGTTAATTTTGTTAGCGGTCGCGCTACGTCTGCAAAGTTAGGCACAAACTTTCTGTAATATGAGAATAGCCCTACTGCAGAGCGAACTTCAGTGACGTTCTTTGGCCGGGGAAGTTCCTTGATTGCCTTAATGTTTTTAGGATCTGGTTCTACCCCTTTGGAGCTTACCTCACGACCCAAATACTCTGCACAGTCCTGTACAAAAGAACGCTTACTGGGTTGTATCTTCAAGTTAGCATCCTCTAACCTTCTTAGTACATTAGTTAACCGTTTAGCATGCTCTTCCACTGTTCTACTGAACATGATATCATCATCAAGATGTACAAGACACTGAGCACCTAGCAGTCCGACCAACCCATCATTTTCCATCAACCTCTCAAATGTGGCAGAAGTATTACACAAGCCAAAAGGAAGTCTATTGAACTGAACATTTCCCATGAAAGTTGTAAAACCAGTCTTCTCCCTATCATTATCTTCTCGCTCTGTCAGAAAATAACCACTCACTAAATCGAGTGTGGAAAAGAATACAGTGTCGTGCATTGAATTTATCGTATCAGTGATATTAAGTATCGGATAAGGATCATTACGTGTAAATGAGTTGGGTAGGCGATAATGAATAAAAATTTTCATTTTGAATGAGTTATCCTTATTCCTTTGTTTCACAATGACCACAGCAAACTGCCACGGTGACTTACTTTCCGTTAGTATGCCCTTTTTCAGTACATAATTTATTTGTTCCTCTATAACAGGTTTCAAAAGATGAGGTAACCTATATGGAATCTGTTTAATTGGTCGGGCCTCTCCTATATCTATCTTATGCTTTAACAAATTTACACACCCAACATTAGAACTATCCTCCAACTGAAATACATATGCAAATCTCATTAACACTCAGAAGATAGTATTAAAATCTTCCTTGTTTAGATGTTTCAATTTCTCTCGCACTATTTCTCCTATTTCTCTTACCTCGTTTTGAAGGAGAAATATGTTACTTTGGCCTTCACTAACTGCTTTCTTCCTACAATCTTCAACTGAAAAACTTTATATTTTATTCTTCTCAAACTACATAGATATGACGCTGACATGCACCCTGAATGCATTCATTATTACTAACATTATACGAGTTTATCTCATTTGTCTTACAGTATTCGGGATTTTTCACTGTCTGTTTGGGAATCACTTATTCTGGACACTAGACTTGGTAGTTATGGTGGAATAGCGACAACTATGGCCCTGTTCTGTGACCTCGCGTAGCACTTCGTTTACTTTCTTGACCGTACTCTCTGACGGAATTATTGTTACTTCGGAGCATGAAAGTGGACAAACGACATCAGTTTTAGGGGCATCGGCGAAAATTTTCTCCAATAGTTCTACTTGTGGCGCAACTAGTGTCCTTCCAAAACAAGAAAATTGGCCTTTATTGGATCTACAGGGAACACTTTAACCTATCCTAAGTTCTGAGCAATTTCCTCTACAGGTGTGGCATATCCTACTAATGTGCCCTTCTGCACTACTAGTGTATCATCTCTCATATTCACAACTTTCGTTATAGTTCGTACTAAGACACCACGACCTTTCTGTGGCTCAACCATTTCCTCGCTTACCAGACTGACTCTGTCAACAGTCCCTTCGACACGCCCACCTACACATGTCGGCCTTTCCTCACTCACAGCGCGCTCTCTACTAGGCCACCATGTCCTCTTGCCTTCTTTGACGTGATCATAGTGGGTACTGATACACTGAACGCATCATCATGACACGTAGCATGGTGGATATTAACTAACCAGTCATCCACCCTCCTGGAAAACCCTCTCTCTGTAACTGCATAGGTACCATGACAATCGTCCATACTGTATACTAGTTTTGCCTCACTGAACCTTTCACTACAATTCTCCGTCCATAAATCATCGTACTGAGAGTTCCTGCTCAATTATCTCGCATCGCTTTTGTCGAGGGTCTTACTGGTAAGAACATCACTAACTGCTCTTGCCTCATGGGCACCCAGAACGTTCGACATTGCCAGTTCTATCGGAAGCATTTTCGAGTAAGCGTCCTCACTTGCCACATGCCAGGCAACCTCTGCAATCATCTCCGATCTCGGTGGCAGAATCGCTTTCTTTCTTAGTCTGGCTTCACAGTATTGATCCCAATATGGCTGACTAGATCCGAGTTCATAGTTGGCCAAGCTCTCAGCTCGTTTCCTGTCGATTTTTTAACAATTTATACTTCATGAATTACAAGAACTACGGGTATATGTGTCTGTTACATAAAGTATACAATCTGACAAATCGATCCTGGCATATTAAAACCGCAGGAAATCAGTTCCAAATATGCAATCAAAAGGTAATTTTGAAAAACATACAAGAAACTAGTAAGTGTAACAATGTTCATTTATCCATACATCTATAAACTTGGGTACCTATAATCTTGAGTGCATCTCCAGTAGTGCCTTTTGCTCCTAAATGAGACTTATCTATCTCAGACTTGCTGACATTAAGCCACACATGTGAGACATCAGACCCAGTGTCAATTAGGAACACGTGATACCCGCCTTCGACGAGAACAGGTACTATCATGTCGTTCCTCTCAACGACCATTATTGATGCTGTGTGGTGCCCAGAGTCGACACCTAGCTCATCCCGTTTGGGCGACTACCATTAACATTGTTTCGGGGGTGTGTTAGCGACATCCCTAGGGAAACCGAACCCATTAGCCTGTGGGGCATTTTATCTCTTATATACCATTACCATATGCCCAAAACATCCACAATTAAAACATCTTACAGTACTATAACCCAGTTCATTGTCGGCACTCGTGCTCTTGGGAGAATACCCTACTCCCAATCTACTTTTATTTACTTCAATCGAACCATGGTAGTAAAACTTTTTCGCTCTTCCATAGCCTTGGCTCATGAAAGTATTTCCGCCAGGATAGGTGTTTCCCCACTCCACACCTATTTGCTTGGAGACTATATTATAAACTCTATTTCTCCTAACTGGTTCGTAATTTTCATTTTCCTCTTCTGGTGAGCTTCTGTAGTCTCTAGAGCGATCGCCATGTGTTCCACCTCATCCATAGTTTGCGGTAAATTATATCCTAATTTTTTGACCTATGGTGCCTAATAATCTATCAATAAATGATGCTAACAGTCGTTTTTCTGTCTCCTGATTCAAAATTTCTTGTTTCTCTGGTTCCTCTACTCTTTGAATGGTTTTTTTTGCAAAGTTTTCGGCAATGATCTGCAAAAGCTTGTACATTTTCCACATTTCTTTGTTCAGCATTGTGCAACATAAAATAATAAAACTGAAGGGGTTGACGTTCCTGAAATCTATCTGTCAGCTCATCTTTCAAAACATTAAATGTGATATCTCCTTTAAGGCGAGAGCAAGTGGCTACGAACCTGGATCCTGAGCCTTTCAAATTAATTTTAACTGTTCACACTTTATCTGCATCCGACCATATACATAATTCTTCAGCGCTCTCTACACACTCCAAGAATTCATGAATAGGCTGATACTCTTTTTCTCGTGACCATTTTTATATTAACGAAACGACTGGAAAATCCTTTGAGTGGATTGTAACTGGTGGTGTTCCGGACGAAATTCCTGCCATATAAGTGTATGCCGCGCTCGCCATTGTGGACGCTCCACCCGCAGTCATTGTCATAATGAATTTTGCACTCTCAATATTTTCTTTCTACATCCCAATCTGTTAATTTAGAAAGTGGCCCCCATGTCTTGTTTTTCTATCATGAAACCGCTTTTTCGATATGTCGTACTGCAATTTACCCTGCTCTGAAACCACTGGTATTGCAGTCAATTTCTCCTTAACTGTTGTGACTAGTTCAACTATTCGTTAAGTGGAGTCTACAGGCTCACTTTTNGTATTGCAGTCAATTTCTCCTTAACTGTTGTGACTAGTTCAACTATTCGTTAAGTGGAGTCTACAGGCTCACTTTTCCTTTCGGGGGAGTCTACTGTCTGTGTTTCAGCGACTATAGTCCCAAAATAGCCTCGAACCTAGACGCATGTCGCATACTAGAATAGGGATAGCGCAGTTACCACACCCTGCCATCTTATTAATACATATCCAGGGCAGGCAGCTGACCACGAAACTTTCAACCTGGGGATTGACCCCCAGGGATGAACCGAGGCTCGAAGGACACAAGGAAAGTCCCGAGGTGAATGGCTCGGGGAAGAACCTTCAGCCACGCACGAGAAATAGGCAGATAAGGCACACANCAAGGAAAGTCCCGAGGTGAATGGCTCGGGGAAGAACCTTCAGCCACGCACGAGAAATAGGCAGATAAGGCACACAACGATGGAAGCCGGGGGTGCCACCGACCAGAATTGTGCAGATGACAGCTCAGAAATTAGTACCGAAGGAACCCCTGCGACACCACCCTCACCCTTCCTCCACCCCGGTTGGAGTGCACAATCCACTGACAAGACACAAAATCGGGCACAAAAAACGCCCGAGTTACGCAGGGTAACTACCTAATTCCCTCCTGAGAAATTGCTGACAAAGGTAGCTTCAATATAGCGACGAAGGAGTTAAATCACGAGCGCAGCCGAGACGGAAGTTAGTAGTTGTTCGGCAGAGACGAGAGGCAGTTGTTCGGCAGCCGAGACGCGAGGAGGAGGAGTTGGAAGCGCGAGCCGGATCGTGGCGGACGTCGATGCAGGAGAGGAGACATGCTAAGGTCTCCGGCGGGAACAGCCAGCCCAGATCGCAGAGACACCACAAGTCCCAGAAACCAACCCCGGACTTCCGAGAAGGGACGCCGAGCTGACGCAGCTACACCAACCAACAAAGACCACTCACCATAAGCCGCAGTCACTGTTAAGTAAAAACGTCTCCATTCAAACAACCTTCCTCCGACGCATAGCATTCCGCCAACCCACCCTACAGGCCTACGAGGTGTGGGGAGGGGGGATCAGTCTCGTGTGTGTAAATACCCATGTTATTTTCAATCAAATAAAAGACTTGTGTGTTAACTAACTGAGAATAAGAGTATTTTTTTCACCCCTTACGCAACAACTACCGGTGCCCTTAGTCTGCACCAAAGTACAGTAACTCAGAGCCCTACTAGCCAACATCCGGTATAACTCAGGTGGCAATAGCGTCAACCTCTCAATTTCAAATTTCTGATAAAAACTGTTTCGTGGAATGAACATTAATTATTTTATCTTCTACTTCCAATAAAATGTGACCTGATGAGTTCTCATACTCATATGCGCAATAAGCAGGATCGGAAAACTCCTCTTAGGCTTCCCTTCAAATACTATCTCTAACCCTAAGCCAGTTGTCAGAGCGTTGAATTTTTCACGGAATGATCCCATTTGTGTCAAATTAACTGTAGTATGTTTCTTAAAGAATTTATGAATCATCTTATATGAATATTCTTCTAATAATTTCAAAGCTTCTGTAATACTTGTAAGAACTACACAAATTGATGGCACTGTAAAATCAATCACCTCCCCTTCGTCTCTAGAAAAGAATCGTCTCAACATACCGCTTTAATGTTGTTGCAAAATACAGCAGAGAAGAGGTGCTGAATCTAGGTAGTTTCTACAATATTCAATTCTAACCCGCTAATGCTGTGTTATATACTCTAAGTCAACCATAGAATCAGTATGCCCTGTATTCTTATAATTCATAGGACCATGCACATATTCAATATCAAACATATATACGCATGTACAATAACAAGGCCCATCGTAGTCCAAAAGGCGCCACGTTCGCAAAATATAATATTTTATTCGTCAACTGTTATACGAACTATCCTAAACGACTCGGGACAAGTTAAGAAATCAAATATAGCACCAGAGCTTAATTCAACGGCAATCTCACGATTTGCGTTCATCACGAGTGTGAGTTCGTTGTGATTATCGCCGTCTGGAATAATCTAAATCGCTGCCACCAATGGTGTGCCCCCTAGGAGCTACGGGCACAAATGAAATAATTTTAACTAACGTGAATAAATATCTCAATGAAGGATTTTAAAAGCACAAATTTATGTGACGCTCTCGCACGAGTATTTACAATGTTACTTATTTTCACAAGCTGACATGGTCACAAGAGTTATAGTTATTAATGAAAACAATTTCATTTCGAAGATGTGGAGAGTGGGGTGTGGTCTCCATTCGTAGGTCGTCGGTCGTCCCAGGAGCAGCTGAAGTCCTGTAGAAGAAGTCCCTTTGGACGCAGAAGCAGAAGTGTCGCTCACAGTCTGTGCAAGGGATAATATGGGATAATGTCAAGTAGTGGGAGAATCTCTCCTTCCAGTCTACCGAGTTCCACCAGGGTGAAGACCAAGGCATTAGCCAGGGTGTTTGCCGTCCGCCATCTTGTCAGGACAGCCAGAAGTCGTGCACGGATTGGATGGACCGCAGGAAAAAGTTATCAGAAGGAGAGACAATAACACGGAATAACAGGACGCAGGTGCAGATGAAACAACAGGAAAGGCATCCCGTGAAATCACGCTCTATCACGGTGCTGCCGCCACAAGTGTGCCGCTGTTTGGCCACAAGGCGCTAACGTCAAAATACAGGCTGAATGTCACTGATGCAGAGACGAGAGCCGTAAACTTACACCAGGACATCACATAAATATTAAAAGCGGCAAAACTTTTATAGTGTCAGTTTTCCTTATGAAATTTACTACCTACAATATATTTTTTTGAAACTGTTATCTGTAAAATTGATGCACTGAGAAGTAATTTCTTCTGCAGGCTTGGTAGGCAGCACCCTTAAATTAGTTTAGGCCAAAAATTTTACTTTATAACTGATTTAGTATACCACAATGAAGTGAAGAATATCGTTTTAATGTACTTTAATAAATGTTCTCAACCAAAATGACGTGCTCTTGGTTTTCGAGCACGCATCATACACCTCACGTACAGTGCGTTTTGCGCATACTCCAGGAGTGGTAGGGGCCGCGGTGGTGTAATGGTTAGACTACTCACCTCCCACTTAGGCAAAACGGGTTCGATTCCAGGCTGGGTTGCTCCCGGATTTTTGCAAGTGGGAATCTTGCCGGACGATGCCGCTGGCCGGCGGTTTTTTTTTTTGCAGGGATCTTCTCATTCCCCCGCCCGTGTATTCAGCCACTGCTCCATTCTCACCTCAGTCACTATCATCGGTTCTCAAGACTTCGCTGTTAAGAGCCGCTCAAATCTCTTGACCCACTACATTCTCACCTCACTTCACCCTCATCGGCTCTCAATACCTCGATGTTAAGTGCTGTCATAAAAGACAATCGTGGAACGCTACGGAATCACACTTTTCTTAGATAATGGAAAGCCACCGTGCCAGTGTTTGGAGGACTGCAAGCGGATGTCACACTCGCGTTACAAGGGTAGACGCCTCCTACTACCGGCGTGATGGTCTGAGAGCCATTGTATTGATCGCTGAATAAGTTGAATGCATAGAGGTACTTTGAAGAAATCCTGCAGTCACCTGTCCTGACTACGTTCTCAAAAGCCAACTTTCAACGAGATCACGCTCAACAGCGCACAGGTATGATTTCCCAGGAGTAATTGCGTGATGTTTCAGTATTCCCGTGGCCTGGTCGGTCACTTCATTTGTCGTCCGTCAGGCATTTATGGGATCAGATGGGAGTGCAGGTTCTTCCATGTCGAAGTGTTTGTGAATTGTATTGCAGTTTGTACCGACTATAGGCAAATCTGCTGCAAGGTAACAAATTACTTTTGATTCCTTGCCCGATGTTATCGATGCTATATCAAGGAACAAGACAGTCCGATGAGGTATTACGTGTGCTCTTCTTCAGCGCCGCAGGTGGGTGCGTATTGTTGTCCCGATGAATCAATACTGTCTTTTGTCTGCAGCCCAGACGACAAGATGTTGCCGGTGGTGCTGCAGTAACAGGGCTCTGGCTCATCGAAGGGGGACACGAAACTCATTTTATTAAACGATTGTTGTTATATTTGGACACACACGAGTTGGTTTTTTCCCGGTAGTTAAAAAAGAAAAAAATCTTTATTTGATTTTTAGCTTTATAGACAAGCCGGTTTACTTTTATTGTGTGTACAATAATGCGTCCAAACACTCGGTTGGAATGACCACCAACTTGAAGTTCTCGATGTAACCGAATGCAGTAAAAAAATTTTCAATACCCAGAAAATTTTATATTGTATAAAATATGTGTTGATAATAGAAGTTTTGTTGTTTCGAATCATTGATGTGTTTGAAAATGTTTAAAGCCTCCATATTCCAACAGTTGAAAGGTGAAAATGTGGTGATGGGTACAAGGGTCGAATTTCCCATGCCAAAGAGGCTCTAGCTGACTCTCGATGACTCTGTTTGTCTGCACCATCACGCTAGCGAAATTTTCTTCGTAATCCAGCGGCTTCTTCCAGTTGCGCAAATTTTTATGGCACTGAGTGTATCTAATGTGATACAAACTACGCTCCAGTGTATTAATTATTGCAGTGTCGAAGTGCTGCAAATCACGCAGTAAGATGGACTTAACCGTGTCTGGATGGAATCTGCACACATTCCGATGCTCCGGCATTTCTTTAGGATTTTAAAGGATAAATCCAACATTCTGCAGTCGCTGCTAACGGAATATCCACCGGGTGTTTGGAACTCCTTTGAAGTGCAAGTAGATGGACATGACCCGAGGGAGGTGCTAGTAACCACCCTACCTCCCCAAACTTCAGAAACTCTAGTCTGTATATTGTCAAATAAATATCTTCGTATACGTTGTGTGACTGAGGGTCAGAGATGGATGGCACTAAGCAAAGCCGGATACTCTACCCGGGAAATGTCCCTTATTATGATGTGTGAGTGGATTTAGCAGAATGACCGGACGAAAAGAGAAACATTCCATATAATGACGTCCACGCTACACTAATGTCCATCAACTCAACTCAAAGTCCGTAAGTTTCTCTACATAATAGAAAAATGTCGAGAATGGGGGTGTATTTATTTTCATTTTTGGAAATTCATAAATATACAGTTTTGAATACGTCACGTGTATACTTCACAATTCACAAAAACAGCGATTGTAATGCTGTAGAACAATGCTGGCATTAATAATGGGAAAGAGTAACTACTGAGAGCATTTTAGAAGCACGGGATGATAGTGTATTTATGATTCTCATTATTGGATGTTTTAGAGCCACATTTTGCAAAGAATGAAATTTCATGAAACTAGACTATCATAATAACTAGTCTGGTTGTATGTAGTTTAATATTTATAGTAATGTTTACAAATATATTTAATCATTTATTTTATGCTGGTTCATTTCGGTCCTGAAATTTATCATTTTTATTATTGTAATAAACATTGTAAAATAATTTTTTTTTTTTTTTTTTTTAACATTGGCATAGTTTTTGCATACAAAATTATAGTAATTATTATGATTGCCGTAAATTATGGATGTTTTCTTGCAAAAGGTTCTTTCTCGAGCAACCAGAATGGAAGTATAATTTAATTTTAATACAAATAGGCTAAATTTATTTTAGAATGGAAATATTAATTTACCAAAATACTTTAGTGTTTCATTGCATAAATCCCACTTTTCTCACAATCTCAGCAGCGTGCGTACTACTTTTTAACGAGTTGTTTGTGCTATATTGTTCGGTTAAGTGCGCCATTGGAAGCTACCCAAGTAGTCAATCACAAGCAGTTAGCAGTCGGCCAACTGTTGGCAGTGGTGGCAGACGTTCGCATTTGTGACTGTCAACATCTCTAATTAGTAAAAAAAAAGTCGCTTATCCACGTCTGTCTGTGTATTCGCTTAGTACTTATAAACTACTTGATGAATTTTGATGGGATTTTTAACATCACTTTGAGAATTTATTGAGGAAGGTTTTGGTGTATAAATCATTTATATTTAATGTAAGGATAGTAAAAAAATGTCGAACCGTTTGTAATAAAGTCATAAAGCCCCGATTTTAGGGCGCTTACGTGGCTTGCGCTGACTAAATCATACGACATACATCAAATTAGTGTACTACATAATTGTAGCTCTCAAAATGGTCTACAGAAAGGTCCACGATAGCATATGTTTATCTTATAAGGATGACCCACAGTAACCATTTTTGTCTTTCAAAGTATCGCTGTAAAAACTAATTTGTTACCGGGCGAAGCCGGGCCGGTTTGCTAGTTTCTTATATGGTTGAAATTCAGGTCATACAAGTGAAAGTGGCATTACCGGTATGATGATTACAATTCAACGGAATCCCCACAATCAGACGACAGATAAAATGCTAACTGCTACTCACTGCTGGGACCAGTTTATGGACCATTTAGGGCATGTTAACTGTTACATACTGCTGGGAAAATGCTAGAAGCAAACTAAGGGGCCATTTGTGGCATGTTAACTATTGTTTTCTGCTAAATAACATATTAGTAGCAAGCTTGTGGGCCACTTATGGCATGACAATCTGTTACTTACTGCAGAGGATGTACTATTTGCGTACTGATAAACCGCTTTTGACATGTAAACTGTTGCTTACTTCTGGGGACACAATAGCAGCAAGCTTACGGGTCATTTATGGCTTGCCAACTATTTGTTGTTGTGAAATAGCAAATATAAATATAAATTAACTTCTTTTTTTAAAGCATTTGTGAAGTAAAATTATCACGTGGCATTAATGGCGATAGGAAAAATTAGATTGTAAACTGGAAACATGCAAAACTTAATTTTAAAAAAAAATGTATTTATTTTGCATTGTAAGTGCCACCTGAAAGTAGCACTAAAATAAAATACTAGTCTTTTAAACAAAACATATAAAACCCATTATTGACTTATGATACTAACATATAGATTGTCTAGCTAAAAAGTTAATTGTGCAACTTTCATGTGTGGATAGAATTCAGCTTTACTTAAAGTTCCACATGACTCCATGGAAGAGTAGTTTGTTTATTTAGACTGAGAAGTCAAGGGTTGTGAGTTCGATTCCGTATGGTTTTAAAGAAATTTACAAATTGAGAAATAAGACTAAAGCAAACGCATATGGGCATTTGCGCAAAACAGAATTATTTTTCTGTTTTGAAAGTGCATGACAAGCTGATTTAAGTGGGCCACAAGTGGCGAACAATAGCTGGGTTGTAAGTAGCAAATAGCTGGGCCACAAGTGGTCAATAGCTAGGCCACAAGTGGCTTGTTAACAGTTGGCTGACGACAGCCGGTTAACTTATGGCCGGCCAGTAGCGGTAAGACACTGGGCCACTGCTGCCTCTCGTGGCCCACTGAAGGTGCCGGCACGCTTGGGTCGCAGTTGGCTGCGCGGTATCGGGCCGCTTATGGACAGATTGTGTGTTACTACATGGAAGAGGAAGACGTCCGCACAGTGTCCCCGATGCGGCCAACTGCACGCAACAGTCATCGTGGGGACCACATGCATCTGCGAGTGCAATACAGACGTTGGCTGGTTATGTGGGCCGCCCGCGTACAAGCATATTTGCACACGCGGGGCCAACTGAATCTCGCTACTTGGCCGACATCAACCCTAAGTGTTTTGAAGTACCAAACTTGGGCACTTTTCGTGGAAATCGGGCGTCCCTCGCCCGCGCGGTCACTTCAGCGCGACGAGAAGACGAAGCGCCGGTGCAGTGCTTGCCGTGTCCGTAGAGGCGGAGGGGCGCTCGGGCGCGGGTGCTCGTGTCGCCCTTATCGCCCGTGAGTCCCGCACGCACGGAGCAGCCAGAGTGCTCATTCGACATGCGTGGCACGCGACGGGACGTTGGACGTCGGCCCATGCGCGTGGTCGCTGCAGGACGTGCCGGCTGAGGTTGTGCGTAGGCGACGATGGTCAGATGAGCCGCCTCGCCGCGCACATCACACACTGTACGTCCGGTGCACACACTCTCGACAAGAACATTTACAGCAGGCGCTGTGTTCAGGCTTTCAGTTGGTGGCCATCGAACGTGTCTTACGACAATCAGATATCAAGCAAGCGATGTAATTCTTACCCGAGGGGTTCACCTGCCTGGCACTCCAACTTCGTTGCAGTGTGTTGTTTGAAATACACTTCTTGTACGAAGACTTAACGTCTCGTCGATAGCGAGGTCATTTACAGACGCAGCAAGTTGCTCAGACATGCAGGAACGGGTAGGGTGAGTAAGTGAGTGAAGAGATTTCAGCGGCTCTTAACAGCGAGGTCTTGAGAGCCGACGATGGTGAAATGAGGTGAGAACGGAGCAGCGTCGGAATGCAAGAGCGGGGGGAAACGGCAGATCCCCGATAAAACCCGCCAACCAGTGGAATTGTCCGGCGCGATTCCCACTTGCGAAAATCCGGGGGTGGCCCGGCCGGGGGTTGAACCCGGTTCGCCTTGGTGGGATGCGGGCAGGCCAACCGCTCAGCCACTGTGGCCTCGGAACGGTTAGGAATCGACCATGGCCTGTAGTAAGGAACCAAACCATCAACTGCCTGGAATGATTTCGGGAAACCATGGGAAACCGAAATCAGGATTGCCGTACCCGGATTGGAATCCAGGTCCTACCGAATGCGAGTCCAAAGTTTAACCACTCTGCCATCACGCTTGGTTTTTCCTACGAAATTATTAAACGTGCGTCCAACGTGCTAATCTGCTAAAAGAGCACACACTTCAGACGATACCTGTTGAGTACTTTCAAGACACCGCGCACATTATAAACACAATTTCAGAGCACGCCAAAATTACTGAAAACTGCTTTTCTCGAAGCTCTATATCTCAGAATACACACGTAAGATACAAATAGATCATTCACGGTTACTTGAAAATTTTCTGAAGCCCTGTTAGAGTCATACCTTTAGACTATTCCTCCGCGTTATGAAAACTTTCAAGACCTCGTTGTTAAGAGTCGCCTGAATATCTTCACTCACGCCAACCAGGTCTAGAAAACTACACCAAAGGGATAACGCAGCATGCTCGTGCGCAGTTAATTAAATAACTTTCTGCATAAGAACTATTTATTACTAGGCATTGCCAAAACAGCTATTTTCTCACTGTTTTTAATTATTTGAATTATAAATTAAATATTTTAATTTATAAACAAAATGTAAGTCAAATATTTTTTTTAACCAAAAATAAGGTACTTTTATGTTGACAAAAGCATAAGACGCATGCAATACATGACATATTTAGAAAATAACCAAACACGTGTATATTAAAATCACAGGAACGACTTGTTGCATTTGTTTTTTGTAATTGCGACTTTTGATTTCCTGCAATAAGATTACTTATCCTACAGGTTGGGAAGATCAATGTAAAAAAATTCGTTAAAGGGAAAATTTTCGCCACAAGGTTAAGCGCTAGTGTTGGAATGTTAAAAGATGTTCTCTATTTTCTGCGTTTAAAAAAAGGTATTTGTAATTACCATAAATAAAATGTAAAATAACTTCGTAACTGCGTATAATCTTTCTCTTTTGCTATTCACGTAGCTTAAAATTTTAATTAAAAATTACCTTATGGAACACTGCACGGCTAGGGGCGGAAATTTTCCTTATGCCAAACTCTTCCATAAGAAATCACGTTTTGTTCCTAACCTGAGTATAATAAATCTTACCTGCAGTAAGACTATCTCGAGTTTTAGTTTTATCTCAAAAGTAAATAAAAGAAATACGTGCAACTGCATATCAGATTTTCAGGAGATAGTCATTAAAACATTCTAACAACATGAACAATTATTTCGAACTGTAATCTAACCAATTACTTTAGTATCAATTTGGTATTTGCGCGGAAAAGATTTAATTTCAATATTTTAAACTCATCCTTTTCCGTTGTAATTTATTTTTCAGACTATTATTTAATATCACAACTATGAAGGATGTAAAATGTTGTAAATATAGAAAACAATTTTAAAATCTTACATGTCCTTAGGCGACCTCCATTTTCGTTTTGTCGGAAGCGGGGTGAATTATAAACAGAACGGCGACTCTAACAATCAGTCTAGTGTAAAATATATCGATTAAGGCGTGTATTAAGGAACCATCCCGACATTCGCTTAAAGTAATTTCGACCCACGTAAAATTGAAATCAGGAATCGAACTCGATCCTTCCGAATCTTAGCCCAGTGTATCACCAGCACGCCACCTTTGTTCGGCGTCGCCATTTTAAAACTTTTTAACTGTATTTTGCTATTGAACGGACGCGACTAGTAGCAGAGATCCCCTGCCCTCCGGAGTATGGATGTGAAGAGTGAGCGAAGAGATTTCGGCGGCTCTTAACATCGAGGTCTTGAGAGTTCGCGAGGGTGAAGAGAGGTGTGTATGGGGCAGCGCCGGAATGAAAGGGTGGCGGAAACGGGAGATCTCCGAGAAAACACGCTGATCAGCGGCATCGTCCAGGACGATTCCCACACGCGAAAATCCGGGAGCAATCCCGCCGAGAAACGAAGTTTAATTTACTTAAAAATTACACGTTATTTAAATGAAAAATACGCAAAAAATTGTGACACAGAAAAACTGTAGTATCAAATGACGCGACGAATGTAGAATCTAAAATCATAAAATATTACTGATATTGCCCGCATGACTTAATTATTTATGATTATTAATTTTTTCATTCATACATTTAATTTTTATCAGGTACTAAACAATTAGAACTTCGGTTAGCAGATAGTCTAGATTTCCAGTCGTGCAAGTTTCAAGACAATTCTCTCTTAAGAAGATTATGCGGAAAGAAAACACAAATACGACGTCAAAAAAGCATTTTATTGTAGCAGGAAAAATTATAAACGTCCTCCTTGAAAGTCAAGGCTTCTCGAGGAAATCGTAAAGTTCTGCATCGGTTCCCTCACTTATTAAGAGCCATTTAGTTGCTTAATGTCCGAGAAAAGACCATAAAGTCTAAGTTCCTTAAAGGTCATTATTCCAAGCACAAAAGGATGTACTGTATTACTGCAACTGCTTTTTTCATTTACTTGACGTGCAAAATTGTCTTGTTTTCGTGTATTTCTTAATGTCATCCTCTGTTTTTTTTTCTTGGCGACATAGCTCTGCAATAGCGTCAGCCCAAAGTAATTTTTCATGCAATCGTAAACTTTTTACGCTCTTTTACATGCAATTTTATTGCATCAATCTCCAACAATTTTTATTGTATATTTATATGAGAAAAAAAATTAATTAATAAAGCGGGAGGTTTGTATATTTTTTGTTTCAATGTAATGAAAGTTGCCTATATTTCAATATATATGATATATTATATATAATATAAGAGTGTCATATAAATTTTAATTGTGGGAAAGCTACTTACCGTGACATTTTTTAAACATGAGAAAATTACGATTTTTTTTTCACTGCGGGAAGTACACTTTTCGTGGCCTGGAAAGGTTTTAGGAATATTTCCGTTGTATATTATACAGACTTCCTTGGTACGCCCTTGCCTGTGCGACATTCACAGCAGGGAGCCCCGCGCATCGCGAAGATGCGGGATCGGTGCGTTTATCGACATTCTCTCGGTGAGTGTGATGAAGTTAACTACGCCATAACGTCTCCTTACAGGGCAATATTGTGGTTTTTGTCTCGAGGGCTCTGTGGTCTAACATTGCTTTGAAATGGCAGTGTAATAAAGGAAAGAACTTCTTGCGTGCACGCGACCTCAATGTGCCACCCAGCAGTCAATATTCGGCACAATGTGAAGTACAAGTCACAAACATTGATGGTCACTGCCAGCTTTTATGAAGCCCTCATTAAGCTCTGCTGTCGGGCTAATAGACACGTATTATTCCGCCACGTGTGAAAGAAACGCAAAGAAGTCCGGGAGAATGCCGATAAGGAACCTACGCACTGTATCTATGCTTTAGGCACACAATGAAAAATTTATAAATTTGTTATACATAACTGTGAAATCTATCTTCCAACATTGCATTAAATATGGCAAAAAGAAGCTTTTGCGGTACAAATGACGTAAAAAGAAATCAGTTTAGCGGTGTTTTACTAAATAACTATTTAATAGGGGTACTTAGCAACACACTTATTTTAATTATATTTTTAATGATATCTATTAGATAAATATAAATATTTATAGACGAAATACAAGTTAAATATCTATTTAAACAAATATTAGGGTACGGTAAATGTTATCGGAAGTTTAAAATGCTTGTGATATACATATGAATTATTTAGGAAGCAAACACGTCAAACGTGAAAAATGTTTCGAAGGGTTTATTTGAAAAGTGTGCAAATATATCTAATATATTATAACTTGGTCTATGAGCAACGAGTCAGAACGCAACCGGTTTTCAGCAAACGACAGCAGGGGAATATCGTGGACTTTCCTCTGTGCATAACCAAGCGACGTTAAACGCGAACTATTAACTTTTTATGACGCTGAAGGTTCGACCATGTATTTTCTACGATGTCGCAAATGAGCCTGTTTGGTTTCAGTGAAGTGCTGAGAGTAGCATTCCTGTGAAGTTCATTCGGAAGGTCTTCGAGGCCGCTCTAGAACCATTAAAGCGGACTCTGCTCGCGTGCACTTCCAAGCAAGCCCCAAAACAGTCCGTGAAAAATAAATTACAAAGATTATCGCTACTATAGACTGCTAACGTTTATTTAAGCACTTTTGAAATCAACTTTTGAAAAATGTCAGTGCCGCAATGTGCATATATTTTAACGGGCACGCTGATGGGCCAGCGCATAATAAAGTTGGTAGGATCGGAAATAAAGTAGTTCCATATAGAAACGTTGAATTAAAAATGGTAGGAAAAACGTTCATGAATAAAAAATTATTTATTTTATTTTCTGTCTTTTAAAAGCATATATGTGTAAGAATAAGAACGCTGGTAAAATATTTGCTTTTATTTTAATTTTACATTTTCTCTCTACCGACGTGTGAATAATGCAATGAGGCCCGTGGCAATGTTGATTTTACATATGGCGGAATAATACACTATGTGTAATACAAATAAATCTTAAACAGGGCTTTTAAAAGAGCTTAGTTTACCGTGAACATCTTTCTGGTACAACTGAGCAAAGTGCACCTGTGGTAAACCTTCGGACTCGCGTTCGAGAGGACCTGCGTTCGAAAACCGCTCCGGCCATCCTGAGTTCGATCTTCCATTGTTTCCCGGAATCATTCCAGGCGAATTCTGGGATGGTTCCTTACTGCGGGCAGTGACCAATTCCTTCCCCGTTCCCGCGCTTCTGCGAGTAACTTGCTCCCGCCTCTAATGACCTTGCTGTCGACTATACGTTAAGCCCTACCCACATACCTTATTCTCATGGATTTTTTCAGGAAGCAGTTAAATTAATAGTTAATTTACCAAAAGTGTAAAGTAGAATTTATACATATACTTTCAGCATGATGAAGCTTTGAGTGGGGAGTTTTGGGCGACTCTTAACAGCGAGGTCTTAAGAGCCGACGAGGGTGATTGAGGTGAGTATGGAGCAGCGCTGTAATGGAAGGGCGGGGGAAACGGAAGATCCCGAGAAAACCCGCCGACCAGCGGCATCGTTCGGTACGATTCCCACATGCGAAAATCCGGGAGTTACCAAGCCGGGGATTGAACACGGTTCACCTTGGCGGAAGGCGAGCGGGCTTACAGCTCAGCCACCGCGGCCCCATGTATGGAAAGGTTTCCATAATCTTTAAAGGTAAAACTCGTTCATCTCATTTCAGAAAGTTTACTGGAAAATATTATTTTACGGAGTTCTTAATGGTCCACTGTTTTACATATTTGTAGGTAGTGAAGGATTTCAGCTAATAATATGTCCGCCTGAGAACTGCAAACTGCCAGAATCAAATGTATGTACTTAAACGATGAATTAACTTAACCGAATTGCTGGCGAGCATGAGACAGATCCCGGTATGGTGCTGCCACAGGTAACTTGTGACGACTGCAGAGGTGGTACGGCCCTTTTTTACCGCGAACCCAATCTGCACACTTCTACAAATTGGCATCACTGGCCACGGAAATGTTGCAACGGCGTTCGCCAATCAGCGCCTTTTGTCACCTACTCGCCAGCCAGCAGCCCATCTAACAGTGAACCTTCCACAGTATGCAGTAGCTAATCATGTACAAAGCCTGTTCCCAGAGCCTCGCGCAGCAAATCAGAGGATGGGTATATCATTTAATGTATTCATACTCCTTGGATTCCTACATGAGATAGTTCTCAGGAATATAGAACTTGTCAATATACATGTTTACAATACATAGCAGATAGTAGACATCTATAAATATTATGCCTAAAACAATTAGTAACACCACATATTTATAAACAATATACCAATACCATAAAATAAAAAGGCAACATTAAAATCTTTACCATCANCCGTTCCCGCGCTTCTGCGAGTAACTTGCTCCCGCCTCTAATGACCTTGCTGTCGACTATACGTTAAGCCCTACCCGCATACCTTATTCTCATGGATTTTTTCAGGAAACAGTTAAATTAATAGTTAATTTACCAAAAGTGTAAAGTAGAATTTATACGTTTTCTTTCAGCATGATGAAGCTTTGAGTGGGGAGTTTTGGGCGACTCTTAACAGCGAGGTCTTAAGAGCCGACGAGGGTGATTGAGGTGAGTATGGAGCAGCGCCGTAATGGAAGGGCGGGGAAGCGGAAGATCCCCGAGAAAACCCGCCGACCAGCGGCATCGTTCGGTACGATTCCCACATGCGAAAATCCGGGAGTTGCCAGGCCGGGGATTGAACACGGTTGGTGGAAGGCGAGCGGGCTTACAGCTCAGCCACCGCGGCCCCATGTACGGAAAGGTTTCCGTAATCTTTAAAGGTAAAACTCGTTCATCTCATTTCAGAAGGTTTCCTGGAAAATATTATTTTACGGAGTCCACTGTTTTACATATTTGTAGGTAGTGAAGGATTTCAGCAAATAATATGTCCGCCTGAGAACTGCAAACTGCCAGAATCAAATGTATGTACTTAAACGATGAATTAACTTAACCGAATTGCTGGCGAGCATGAGACAGATACCGGTATGGTGCTGCCACAGGTGACTTGTGACGACTGCAGAGGTGGTACGGCCCTTTTTTACCGCGAACCCAAGCTGCACACTTCTACAAATTGGCATAACTGGCCACGGAAATGTTGCAACGGCGTTCGCCAATCAGCGCCTTATGTAACCTGCTCGCCAGCCAGCAGCCCAGCCAACAGTGAACCTTCCACAGTATTCAGTAGCTAATCATGTACAAAGCCCGTTCCCAGAGCCTCGCGCAGCAAATCAGAGGATGGGTATATCATTTAATGTATTCATACTCCTTGGATTCCTACATGAGATAGTTCTCAGGAATATAGAACTTGTCAATATACATGTTTACAATACATAGCAGATAGTAGACATTTATAAATATTATGCCTAAAACAATTAGTAACACCACATATTTATAAACAATATACCAATACCATACAATAAAAAGGAAACATTAAAATCTTTACCATGAATAAAACTATTTTACGAACATTCCCAACTATTTGCTAATAAAATCGAAGCTTTGTTTGCTTATCGTATACAAATTAGATCCTTCAGAATTATGTTAATAAAACTATTAATCTTACCATATTATCAATTATTAAAATTAATTGCACTGTTACGCCCACATCAAAGGAACCGCCAANTACCATAAAATAAAAAGGCAACATTAAAATCTTTACCATGAATAAAACTATTTTACGAACATTCCCAACTATTTGCTAATAAAATCGAAGCTTTGTTTGCTTATCGTATACAAATTAGAGCCTTCAGAATTATGTTAATAAAACTATTCATTTTACCATATTATCAATTATTAAAATTAATTGCACTGTTACGCCCACATCAAAGGAACCGCCAAGCTATTTCGTCTTTGTGTACTTACCTGCTCTTTAATACTGTTCTAAACACGAGGTCATAGAACATGTCAGCCTGGTAGCTACTAGCCAGGGTGTTAGGTCAGCTGGTATCGGGCCAAGAGTTCGCTGACGTTTTGTGTTTGCTGAGCCCTGTGTGGGCAAGTGTCTGTATTTTGTTTGTGTATTTAAATACTAATGAATGAGCTACAGATTTGAGTGGCGTTTAATAGCTGACTGGCTAACAGCAACATCCACCACATTACAGACATTGGAATTCTAGGCATGACTCCGCCTAGAATCGAACTCAGTCCGTCATGGTGGGTGACGACTGGTCTGACCACTACACCACACATATCCGTCTGATGATCTACATTTTCGACTGTTCGTGCCACACTATTATAAATATTTACATGTCAAAGCACGGTTTTGTCAGCGGAGAAAATTAACAATAACTAAAGTTATGTTTATAATAATTATTTCGTGTAAGCAAACTGTACCCGGAGACGTCAATACTGTTATGTGTATGATGGCATTATTTTACTCAATCTCTTAAACATTTGCTTCAAGACAAATCCCATTATGTTTTTGCTAGTATAAGTAATACGCTGTAAAAATTATACTGTATGTGCAATATTTTAACAGATATATAGTTCTTGTTTGAACTNAAGGAACCGCCGAGCTATTTCGTCTTTGTGTACTTACCTGCTCTTTAATACTGTTCTAAACACGAGGTCATAGAACGTGTCAGCCTGGTAGCTACTAGCCAGGGTGTTAGGTCAGCTGGTATCGGGCCAAGAGTTCGCTGGCGTTTTGTGTTTGCTGAGCCATGTGTGTCTGTATTTTGTTTGTGTATTTAAATACTAATGAATGAGCTACAGATTTGAGTGGCGTTTAATAGCTGACTGGCTAACAGCAACATCCACCACATTACAGACATTGGAATTCTAGGCATGACTCCGCCTAGAATCGAACTCAGTCCGTCATGGTGGGTGACGACTGGTCTGACCACTACACCACACATATCCGTCTGATGATCTACATTTTCGACTGTTCGTGCCACACTATTATAAATATTTACATGTCAAAGCACGGTTTTGTCAGCGGAGAAAATTAACAATAACTAAAGTTATGTTTATAATAATTATTTCGTGTAAGCAAACTGTACCCGGAGACGTCAATACTGTTATGTGCATGATGGCATTATTTTACTCAATCTCTTAAACATTTGCTTCAAGACAAATCCCATTATGTTTTTGCTAGTATAAGTAATACGCTGTAAAAATTATACTGTATGTGCAATATTTTAACAGATATATAGTTCTTGTTTGAATTGCCGTTTTTCAAATCACTTATAACCGATAGTTTCGTCGAAGACTACAAACGCCATTATTCAAGTTTGAGATGAAANTGCCGTTTTTCAAATCACTTATAACCGATAGTTTCGTCGAAGACTACAAACGCCATTATTCAAGTTTGAGATGAAAACATCCATTTATACTGAGTTTGTAGAACGCATTTCAAACAAGGGCATTACATGTTTTGTTATAGAATGAAGATAGTTTATAACGTTGTATGACTTGCATTCTGCAACCATAATTAAATAATAATTGAAATAAATTGTGCTACTGCGGTTTGCATAGTGCTCTTAGTACTGGAATGTCTCTAAAACGCGGCCACTCAAACATTCGAGTATCCTGTGTGGTGCTGAAGGATATTATCACCTCTTGAACGACGACTGGTTGTGTCAGCGTTTATTTGAACAATTGTATATTTGAGTACAATGTAATACGATGAGGCAAACTAAATACGTTTGCTTGTTTCACCATTCTTTTATAACTGAATGTAAAAGTCTTTTACTGCTTTTCGTGTAGCTAAATAAAAAGAAACAATTTGGAAAAACAAAAGGGGATGTAAAGCTTAAAACGTTGTTACAATTGTCATTCGCAAGCATTCAAGGAGCGCCACTTAGAAAATAAAAACGCGAAATGGTTTTATATACATAAAACTATTAACAAGTAACCAAAAAAAATTTTATTCTTTTACGCATATATGATTTTAACAAATTACACCTACGAACTACAGCTGCATATTCGTCATGAAAAATAAACTAATACTTTTGTGTGGCTTGAGAGGAAGAAACAAAGAAAAAATGTAAGTGTTGTGCCAAACACTGTGTATTGTGTACATATATACTGCATGTGATGTTATTTCTAGAAAATATAAAACTGATCTAGTGGTTTCTTTTGCATAATAACTAGAAAAAATTAAATTTTACTGCTTTAAGAAAACTAAACCAAATTACTTACATATTACTGAATAAGGAAGATTGAAATGCACTTCCTAATCTAATTTTTAATATAAAATCAACTAAGATTTCTTGTTTTAAATATTTAGGAGTAGCCACAGATAAAAAATGTAAACATTGCCTTTATGTTCAAAAAATTGTTACCGATGTTACTAATTAGCCTACTTTCCTCTACGTAAATAGACTATGCAGGTTGTTCTGATGAATTACTCGAAATTTCAGATAACAAGATCATGTGCGATAGAAATATGCCTAAACAGAAGGAGCATAAATTTAATTTTGGCAGAGATGGAAACAGGTAAAACATCGCCGTAAGCCTGTATTCTTTAGACGTGTGCGATAACCAATGAAAGTGCAGGTATATACCCCCGGTGTGGGGAGTCTTAGCCAAATGGCAGACATTGGACTATTTGCTTTAACATCTGAATGAATTAATTCCTTGAAAAAATAGATTTTCAATGTACTTAAAATAAAAATTTGACATTCTGATTAATTACACTTCATAAAATATTAATTTTACTTCCACACTACAAATGTTAAGAAACACAAGACTTCAAGTACAAACATTCCCGGACCAACAAAGTAAACTCATACGCTAAAATTTAAAAACAAATCGTAAAATTGGACATTCACAGAAGTCACTATAAATCAAACTAACGTAAATGTTTTTTCTCTTTTAGTTTTTAATTTTTGGAGTTTATCAGGCAGCGTTCCTCGGTATATTTGTATCGGGTATGTGGTGTGGTAGGGAAGAGAAAAATGTTCATAAGAAGAATAATTACTCAGGCCAACGATAAAAAAAACTTTTTTATTGATTTTGCTGGATTATTATGTTCTTTGGTGTGCTGAGTCCGAAAATAATAATAAAAATGTCATAACATCCACCATTTTTTCACCTTTGAATATACGAAATGTGAGAAATTCACTTTTTTCTAATATCTGTGAATATTTATATAATTTATTTATGTATATATATTATATATATTTATGTACATTTTCATATACTTGATATACATTATTAATATACTAAATCATACAGTAAATCTAAATTAAAAAAGGTTGGCAGTGGTGGTACGACTGTTTATTTTCTTTCAGTCAACACAACCTCACTTTTCAGCTTTTTGCCCATGTGCTCTAAAAATGGCTAACCATGGTTTTAAAAACTTTCCTAACAGTTTTTGTTTTATATGTGGTGAGTTTGTAATTAAAAAACATCAAGGAAACATTACAGATTTTGTTAAAAAAAAGTGTTCTTGGTATATTTTAGAATAAAACTCGCTGATCAAGAAAAACCTTGTGCGGAGCACAAGGTATGCTATTTTTGTGTTGAAAACCTTATAAAATGGTCAAATAAAGACAAGAAAGCTTTAGATTTTCAGTAGCCATGATATGGAGAGAACCAAAAAATCATTCAGACGAATTTTATTTTTGTAGCATTGATGTTACTGGATATAACTCCAAAAATAAGAAAGTAATTATCTACCCTAATTTTCCGTCAGCTATTCGGCCAGTAGGTCATGGTCCGGGACTTCCTTTGCCTGAGCTACCACAGGCTATTGATGACGTTTTACTTGATCAGTCCAGGAAAACTGAATCTAATGGAGGTAAACCGGATGATGATAAGTTCCTATGTTCTCCAGAAAATTTAGAACCTCAGTTGTTTACACAGGCTAAGTTAAATGATTTAGTAAGAGATTTGGGTTTTACTTAAGAGAAAGCTGAATTGCTTGGCTCTAGGCTAAAAGAAAAAATTTTTGGCACCTGGAGCATCTATTTANGGTTTTACTTAAGAGAAAGCTGAATTGCTTGGCTCTAGGCTAAAATAAAAATTTTTTGGCACCTGGAGCATCTATTTATCAATATGGAACAAGAGATCAACAGTTCCCTAAGTTTTTTTAAGCAAGAACATGATTTGGTGTACTGCCATGATATTGGTGGTCTAATGAATGAATTTCAAATTTAGTACAACAATGAAGAATGGAGGCTTTTTATATACTCTTCAAAAACTAGCTTGAAAGCTGTTCTTTTACGCAAAGGTAATACTTATGCTTCACCGCCTGTGGCTCATTCAGTCCATATTAAGGAAACATATGATAATCTAGACATTATTTTAAAGGAAATAAACTATCCTGCTCACGATTGGATATTGTGTGGAGATTTGAAAGTGGTTTGCTTGTTCCTAGGCCAACAAAAGGGATTTACTACATTTCCGTGTTTAATATGTCATTGGGACAGCAGAGCAAGAGATCGACACTGCTCCACAAAACATTGGCCTGCAAGAAAAACCTTAACACCTGGAAAGGAGAAAATTTTGCATTAAACTTTAATAGATCCAAAAAAAATTCTTCTACCACCTCTTCACATTAAATTAGGTATAATGAAACAGTTTGTAAAAGCCTTGCCTAAAGATGGTGAAGGTTTTAAGTATTTATGTGAAAAGTTTCCTCATTTATCAGGAGTCAAACTCTGTCATTCCAGTCGGCTGGCGGCCAACTAGTCCTCCATGTTGGATGTCTGTAACATTCACCTTTGGCCTTGACCCCGGTGACCTTTGCCTTTGAAAACCCAAAAAATTCCCAGAAATTCCCAAAAAAAATTTTAAAATGTTTTAAATATAGTTATTAAAAATTTATAAAAAAAATGATTTAAAATGTATTACTAACTTTATTTAAAACTTATAAAATTAAAATTTGGAATTATTGTGCTTAAAGGGGACGGGGAGCCGGTGCCGACCGGCTGCCATATTGTAACATCACCCAATCTTTGACCTTGACCCCATTACCATGGCCCTGAATAATCCTTGAACACAAGAAATAGCTATATTGTTTTAAAATTCCCCCAAAAAATATACAAATCGGTAAAATAAATTTTTAAAACATAGAAAAATTTTACTAAACATTACTTTTAAAATTTAATAAAAAATAAAGTTTAAAATGTTTTGCCTTTGGGCGATGGAGAACTGGAGCCGACAAGCCACCATGTTATGATGTTACCCATCCATCATATTGAATCCAAGTGACCTTATCCTTGTCCTTTTTCCTTGATCCCGTGACCTTGTATAAACTCAAAATTAAAAAGATTAAAAATTACAAATAATTTTTTTAGGAAATTTATAAAAAAAACTTACATTTCCGGATGTTCCCACAGTACCATGTCCAGCAGACGACTGACCCTCTCCAATGTTCTCATCGGTTGATTACTTGTGTTCGCTTCGCCACCCGCCGATCGGAATGACAGAGCATGAAGAGCAGCCTGTGCCACGTGTCCTTTGTGTCTCATTAAAAATACATTATGCCCAAACGCAGGTAATTATTCTACTTACGTATACAACTGACATGACGATCTTCGTCCAGTTATAGGTTATACAGCCACCAAGGTCAATGCATAGTTGTCTTGTATTGGAATCTAAGCAGGCTATTAATTAAAATACTACATTTTAAGACAGCATTTTGCGAACAGCTGAAAATTTGGTACGTGTTTTGCAAATGAAATTGTTAAACAACAGTGCATTACTGCCCTAAGGGTTTTGTCATAACTACTCTGCAAAATTTTATTGAAGACAGTAGTGGTTCAGCAGCACCTTCAAACGCGCACTGTAATGAACACGCAAGCGCTTTTATTGGCGTTACTCAACTACACCTTGTAATTTTGAGTTATTCTATTTCAGTGTTAAAAAAAAAATCTATATCATTTCCTTTGTTTTTTTTTGTGTGNAATTTTATTGAAGACAGTAGTGGTTCAGCAGCACCTTCAAACGCGCACTGTAATGAACACGCAAGCGCTTTTATTGGCGTTACTCAACTACACCTTGTAATTTTGAGTTATTCTATTTCAGTGTTAAAAAAAAAATCTATATCATTTCCTTTGTNAAATTTTATTGAAGACAGTAGTGGTTCAGCAGCACCTTCAAACGCGCACTGTAATGAACACGCAAGCGCTTTTATTAGCGTTACTCAACTACACCTTGTAATTTTGAGTTATTCTATTTCAGTGTTAAAAAAAAAATCTATATCATTTCCTTTGTTTTTTTTTGTGTGTGGCAGAAAATTACTAACATGAAATTATATAAATAATGAAATGGAAATGTTTGTTGCCTACAAGTTGATCATTACTTAACAGGTGCATAGGAAATAATAATTATCTAATCTCGCTATTTTATTTTAACTCATAATTTCTTTTAGGCTTACCTAGCAGCGACTTTTGTGTTACCCGAAATCCAGTATTTAATTTAAATGCATGTTTGATCATCAACGAATTACTCTTCTTTCATTTTATAATCACGCATTGCTGCAAGCATTTTAAAAAATATTACTTTTGTCTGTAGCCGATAGCGAAAATAAATTGTGTGTACTTTAAAACTGTTGGCCATAATTTCATTCACCGCATATTTATTTAACACGCTTTGAAGAGTGACGACATCCCCAAGTATTTATATAAAATTGCACGCGGGGGAGTATGGCATCCCCATGCGTCCTATCTGAGTACATCACAGGATATGTTACGTTATCCCCTGCCCGGGGATTTGTGACTGGGTGGCGGCGATTGCAGGCGTCGTCTAATTACAGCGTGTTTGTCGCTCCGTCCTCGCCCCGGACTCAAAATATAAAAAAATATATAAAAATGAAATCTGTGAGAGACTTGCAAACAACCTGCAGGCGTTCAAAACGTTACACCCGCTAGCCATGTGTTACGACATACAGCCATCGTATTTACTGAATTCATTCTATGAACAGGCAAAAATGTACTTAATTAATGTTCTTCAACACAGATCCCGACAACTCTTTTCTGATATGTAGAGCGGCCATCAATATTCCACTAACTACTCTTTTTGTAGCAAATTTCATCTCGCGCCCTTGCTGTGTATGAAATACGTTTTTTTTTTTTTTGCTTTTTTTTAATGCAGTGTATATTTGGGTTGTCCTGTCATACGAAAAGCAACTTTGATGTATCCAAAGAATAATCAGTTAAAGATGATTATTTTTAAATTTTCAATAGCGCCGAATGATTTGTCCTCGAAATTGATGTTAACCCAGACATTTCTTAGCAGCAGTGTAATAACCGCCCAATAGCTACCTAAAGAAAAATTAAAGAAAATTATGCTTTGGTCATTAAGATAATTCAGCCTTATTACAACAATTTATTTTGCTGAACTTAAGATATTGCTGTTTCTCCCACAAGGGAATACCAGTAAATCAAATACATATTTCTATTGAGTAATGTCTTTTCAGAAAGATTTAATTTCTTCCTAACTATGATGAAATATCTAGCTTATAATTATTTTCAAGTTTTTTACTGTTATTTTTATATTTTTAATGGACGATTTTTATGACACGGCCCATAAATATAGGAAGCCTTGTATTACATTTTGAACATCAGTGCAGCAACAATAATAATACAAATACAAAGACGAGGGCATAAATGCACGTGTCTTCTTAAAAATGTAAACAAAAAGTTGTTCTTGTTCTCGACTTTAACAATTGTTCTGCTTCTTCTCCGTCGTCGGCTATCGCCAACTGTAGCCGACAGTCGCAATGCCAGAAATTCGCGTAACGCACTCGTCGCCGGTGCATTGCGACAGACTGTCACAGCGAACAGGTATGGCATACTAACAAAGCTTCATTACAGGCTGGCTTTCGCCCGCTAGGTTGGCGAGTTGACTGTGTCCCAATTAAAGTGAGGCGTTGTGTAACGTGATGTGCATTTCATCGTGTTCGTTTCTGTCTCTTAATAAAAATGAAAATTTTGCTGTATGGGAATTATTATAACCATAGCCTAAAGATGAGGTTGACCAACCTCGCTAACTGCGCACAACCAGTCTCCGTGTCCCAACATTGAACTTTTGTTCTGCCAATACGACCAGCAAAAAGGGATTGGATTGGATTTGAGGTTAGAACATTGATTAGTAAAGAAGTGCTATGAGACGTATGTATACTTCCTAGCTCTAACNTTTTTTTTTTTTTTTTTTTTTGCTTTTTTTTTAATGCAGTGTATATTTGGGTTGTCCTGTCATACGAAAAGCAACTTTGATGTATCCAAAGACAAATCAGTTAAACATGATTATTTTTAAATTTTCAATAGCGCCGAATGATTTGTCCTCGAAATTGATGTTAACACAGACATTTCTTAGCAGTAGTGTAATAACCGCCCAATAGCTACCTATAGAAAAATTAAAGAAAATTATGCTTTGGTCATTAAGATAATTCAGCCTAATTACAACAATTTATTTTGCTGAACTTAAGATATTGCTGTTTCTCCCGCAAGGGAATACCAGTAAATCAAATACATATTTCTATTGAGTATATGTATTTTCAGAAAGATTTAATTTCTTCTTAACTATGATGAAATATCTAGCTTATAATTATTTTCAAGTTTGTTACTGTTATTTTTGTATTTTTAATGGACGATTTTTATGACACGGCCCATAAATATAGGAAGCCTTGTATTACATTTTGAACATCAGTGCAGCAACAATAATAATACAAATACAAAGACGAGGGCATAAATGCACTCGTCTTCTTAAAAATGTAAACAAAAAGTTGTTCTTGTTCTCGACTTTAACAATTGTTCTGCTTCTTCTCCGTCGTCGGCTATCGCCAACTGTAGCCGACAGTCGCAATGCCAGAAATTCGCGTAACGCACTCGTCGCCGGTGCATTGCGACAGACTGTCACAGCGAACAGGTATGGCATACTAGCAAAGCTTCATTACTGGCTGGCTTTCGCCCGCTAGGTTGGCGAGTTGACTGTGTCCCAATTAAAGTGAGGCGTTGTGTAACGTGATGTGCATTTCATCGTGTTCGTTTCTGTCTCTTAATAAAAATGAAAATTTTGCTGTATGAGAATTATTATAACCATAGCCTAAAGATGAGGTTGACCAACCTCGCTAACTCCGCACAACCAGTCTCCGTGTCCCAACATTGAACTTTTGTTCTGCCAATACGACCAGCAAAAAGGGCTTGGATTGGATTTGAGGTTAGAACATTGATTAGTAAAGAAGTGCTATGAGACGTATGTATACTTCCTAGCTCTAACNTTGGATTGGATTTGAGGTTAGAACATTGATTAGTAAAGAAGTGCTATGAGACGTATGTATACTTCCTAGCTCTAACCAATTTGGAATCAAGTTAGATTTATTTCAAATTGGTGAAAGTGTTTTATCCATATAAAAGTGCTTGTCTTTTGAAAGTTAAGATATAAACAAACACGTTAATCACTGTTGACCATGTGACTTTGACAGTTGTGTTCCTTTGAGATGGGTCAATGTTGAGTACATGCGCATAAGACGAATAAGCTGTCTACCTCATCTTTAGTGTATGATTACAAATGATGTAACTGGTGATGTTATGACGTCGACATGTATACTAGCGACGCAATGGAAGCATATGGGTACGAGTTTCGTCTTCAAGTACACATAAATCGCAATACTAGCTTTGCCCAAGCTATACTTGAGCACAGTCCCCAAATAGTTCATTATGATGTACGTGGAAAGGTTTG
Organism: Clitarchus hookeri; assembly: GCA_002778355.1. Classification (NCBI taxonomy): domain Eukaryota; kingdom Metazoa; phylum Arthropoda; class Insecta; order Phasmatodea; family Phasmatidae; genus Clitarchus; species Clitarchus hookeri. The sequence continues at coordinate 241,457 of NQII01002670.1, forward strand.
GGTGGCCCTTAACATCGGGGTCTTGAGAGTCGAGGAGGGTGAAGCGAGGTGAGTATCGAGCAGTGCAGGGATTCAAGAGCGGGGGAAACGGGAGATACCGGAGGAAACGCGCTGACCAGCAGCATCGTGCGGCACGATACCCACGTGTAGAAATCCGGGAGCGAACCCGCCGGGAATCGAACCCGGTTCACTTTGGTGAAAGGCGAGTAGTCACACCACCACACACCACCGCTGTCCCTCGTGTTTTATGGGACTATATTGACAGTGGAGATGCATGATGAGGCTGAGAGGAGAAGGGAGTGTGAATGGTGGTTGTGGTGATGTTTGCAGCAGAGGAGAAGGGAGTGTGAATAGTAGTGGTGATATTTGCAGCAGGCGGATGGCGAGGGAAGCTACGTCGCCGTAGCCCGAAGTGAATGACTACGACCGCCGACGTCGCCATGGGGATGACGTGCGGCACCAAGTGCATCAAGGTGCTACTCATCTCCTTCAACATGCTGCTCTGGGTGAGTCGCGCCTACCCTTCTGCATACTACCCCAGTCGATAAGTTCGTGGACTAGCTGGCACCCCGGGTATAGGCAGCCACACATCTCAGCGTCCACGAANTACTACCCCAGTCGATAAGTTCGTGGACTAGCTGGCACCCCGGGTATAGGCAGCCACACATCTCAGCGTCCACGAACTCATTGACAGCTATATTTATTAGTACAGCTAAAGAAGGAGCGAGGCCACTAAGGTGCCTCCTGATATGTCACATGAATCACATTGTAAGCAGCTGTGTTTATTCTAATTAGGAAAACTATGGAATATTTTATTGTAAATAATATTTCAGGGCAGAAATTAAAGTCGATATTGTGTTGCACATTCACAAATTTTAATATTGAAACACAGATGAGATCGTATAAAAGTGTCAGAGTTAGCAAAAATCGCTGTAAGTAGCCCTCTGTTTACGATGTGCTTTCTTTTGTAAAACAGTGTTTTTAACTATAGGGGCAATCTGTATCTTTTCTGAACAGATTGCTGGAGTCGTTGCTTACAATTCTGAGGAACTACACACTTGAAGCTTGTTGGTATTAATTTCCAACGCTGTCGCAATGGTTCCTTACAACCGGACGTCACATCAAGGCGTTTACAATATTTTACTAGTGATTTCTCTTAATAAACATTTTCTCACCGTTCCGTGTTAGCTTCGTGGCAGCACACTAGATAGCGCTCTATTCGTTTCCGTATGATCGGCGAGAGTCCGTAAAACTGTTCTTGAAGAATATCTCCTCCTGAAGTGACGTGCTCGCCTTATGGCGCTGTGTACACTAACTAAGATCACAGTCCATTTACAGCGCAGCACAAAATCACGTCTGGACTACAGCATATCAAAACTCGCGATGACAACTCCGTGGCAACGCTCATGTGTTTGTGGGCGGCCATCATCACTTCGCGTTTTTACCCATAGTTTTTCAACATAGTATCCCAACGAAACAGGGTCCCGAAACGATCCTGCGATAGGACGTAAAGACGTGTTTTTATAATTAAAAATAACGTAACCTAAACTAAGGTTTATTCTACTCCGGTTAGGAAAAAAACCAGATTTTTCTGGGAGAGTTTGGCATATGGACAATTTTCGCCGCTAGTTGCGCAGTGTTCCTAAAGGTTACTTTTAATTAAAAATTTAAGCTACGATAATAATAAAAGAGAAAGATTTTACGTGGCTACAAAGTTTATTTATATTTGATTTATTATTGCAATCATTCTGTTTTTTTTTTTATGTAGAAAATAGAGAAAATCTGGTACCGTTCCAACACTAGCGCTTACCTAGTGGCGAAAATCTTCCCTTTGCCAGACTTTGAACATTGATATCCCCAACCTGTAATATAAGTAACCATACTTTAACTGATCTATAATACTAAATGAAATAACGGTTTTTTTTTTTTTTATTCAGTTTTACCTAGGACAGTTGGTGTATAAGTGGCGTGTTTTCACATGTATACGCGCACTAGTCACGGCAACGACTCTCTACAGAATCTTCATGTGATCGTGGAAACGCTGTGTCGCCAGGCAATTACAGGTGTTCGTAGTTAATGGAGTACTTCTGAAATCCCTGCGTAGGATCTACTTTCTCTTCTAGTTTTGTGTATATTTACCGTTTGTAAAATTAACATTGTAATGGGCCTGATCACGTCAATCATGCACCAACCAAGTGAAACCGTANTATATTTACCGTTTGTAAAATTAACATTGTAATGGGCCTGATCACGTCAATCATGCACCAACCAAGTGAAACCGTATAATTGTTAGGGTAGGACTGTAAATATGTTAATAATGTTCAAATTCGTACGCTCATTTGTATAAAAATAATATACGAACGTCAGTGGTTATAAATTGAAACATTACTCCGGCAATACGTTGCCGAGTGATGGAAACTATTTTTTATTAATTCGCTGTGTATAGTTCATTCACTGATACTTCCAACTGTTCTGTGGCCTTCATGGAATTTTAACTCCATGATATTTATCCTCCCCATGCTGACAAAGCTTAGCCGAGTCTAGAAAATTACGCCAAAGGGAGACTGCACCACATTTTTGCGCACTCAGTGTAATACTATTTGGCATAAGTATTATTTTTACTAGGCGTTACCAACACTGCTATTGTCTCACATTTTTATTCACATTGATTAATATTGAAATATTACAATTTACAGATAAAATATAGGTAAAAGATTAATTTACACAAAATTAAAGTATTTTTTATATTAGTTCAATTATAAAATGTTTGTGATATATAACATATTTAGGTAACAACCTCGCGCGTCATACTTGGGATGATTTTTCAAAAGTTTTATTCTGAAAGTGTGAAGAAACCTTTAATAAACCATAACGTGACAGTTATTCTGTTAATGAAACCATAATGAAATATACCCAGTGAATTTCCATATGTGTACTATGATATGTTCTGTACCATATAAGAAGGCCACTTTTTGACAGCTCGGCGAAAGTAGCGTCAATATTTACATCTGACTACGTATCTTTCCGCCATCAGCTGGTCCGTCACGTCGGGGCTGTATTTTTTATCAACACGCTGTCAGCTAATCCACTTCTCATTGTACTGTAATGGTAAATAAATGTTAAGATATTTTAAGACTGACATCTGTCTAAAAATATAAGTAGGTTATAAAAGTAAAAATATAAAATGTTGCAAATAATTAGATATTTGATAACTCCTTTTTAATTTTTCCGAGATAGTGAATTTGGGTTAAAATTTGCGAGACGGTCTGATGTATCTATTATTACACTTTGGACGTTATAGCTTATATATTTGAGTTGGAAATATGTGACGTGGAATAACGTTAGAATTGCTTAAAAACGATTCAGCGTGTCTACGGAATCAAGGAGATGGGTTTCGAGAGAACAATATGTTGTATAATTTAAGTAGACGAATGATTACCGGCCGAATATAAATGACTTGTACTCCAAATCGTTGTACATGAAATGTATATTACTTTAAAAATTATGCTTAGCTCGTGGAAAAATATAACTATTGGCATATGTTTGTAAATTCGTTATATATCGCACAGGAAACAGGTTCATTTCTGGCTGGTAATAGCTCGCAGAATATCCGATAGATAGCGCGCAGCACGTCACGGTGAAGTTTTGAGTAACTCTTTTTATGGTCAACAGATAGCGTATTTTTTAAAGTTAATCATTCTTATGTTCTGGGCTGGAAATATATTTAAAATTCGTGTCGTTTCGTCAAATTATTAGAAAAAATTATTCAACAATACTATGCAATATTTCTGTATGCTTTTGGAATTAATATCATGGACGTGTTGAAAGCGAGGTTGGAGATGGATGATACGACGTGAAAAAGCTTTCTGAAGTTAGCACAACTTCAGAAAACTTTTCCACGTCGTATCATTCTATTGTACATTTCATTTTGATCACCTAAACATAACTACATTATCACGAAGTTTAGTTTTTAACACTAACAACCATTGTTTTGTAACCTTGTAAAATAAAATGTATTAATAAATGCAAGAACTCTTTCTTATCCGCGTAATTTCTGCTTTTCTGATGTGCATCGGCAATGCACTCAGAATAGCCAATGTAATTTTAACTTTTGTTCTGTCTTGCATCAGCTGATACAGGATTTTGTAAATGGCGCTTTGTTTGTTTCGTATAAGTCAAGTTGCCACTCACTGATTGTCAGAAAGTGGCCTTCTTATACGGTATGGACCATACCAGGTGTGTTACCAGTTGATGGAGCGACTGAATAACCTTCGTGTTCTATGCCGTAATTGGATTTGTTTTATGTTGGTACGTGTCACACTGAAAATTAACTGGTCTTTCGTAGAAAATTATTATTTACTAATGACATACTTTAGATTGATTGAGAACTTCGGCCACCCGTCTCAAAGGAGTGAAGAGACTAGGGCGGCTCTTTAACATCGAGGTCTTGAGAGCCGAAGAGGACGAAGTGAGGTGAGTGTGGAGCAGCGACGGAATGAAGCGGCGGGGGAAACGGGAGATCCTCGAGAAAACCCGCCGATCGAACCCGGTTCGCCTAGGTGGGAAGCGAGTAGTCTAACCACAACACCACCGCGGCCCCTACCCTTCTCAGAGCTGTAAAACAGGGGGCCTTTTAGAAACCGAAGTGTTTGAAAGAAACGTAACACTGTCGGTCAAACTAAATTGCAGTCTTCAAAATATTTACACCGGATCAAACGAAAGCATTGATATTAAAAGGTTTCGATCAACATACATTTTTTTTAGACAAACTGTTTTTTGTTTACTATAAAAATGTCACCAATAATTTGAACTATGGTCCATTCAGCGCCTTTGTTGACAACTGTCTGTTTAAACATTTCAGTTTGTTGTTCTCAATGTTTTTTTATTTTCGATTGTTTAAAGATTTTGAAAATACATATACTTCTTTCAATTAATTTCACAGAAATGAATAGAACCAAAATCTTGTATGCCACAGCAACGCTTGGCCGGGTAAGCTAGTGGTGTATAACAAGAAAACCAAACTTAGGAACGCGAGGTATAGTACGGATACCCACGTACAGCAGTAAGTTACAGTTGCTATGTAACACAACGACATAATATTTAGTTTTCAACCACATAACTTCAGATTGGATCGTGCGGGGTNGTTACAGTTGCTATGTAACACAACGACATAATATTTAGTTTTCAACCACATAACTTCAGATTGGATCGTGCGGGGTCAGACAAGAACCCTAACTGCCACAGTGGCTTTCACATCTACATATTGAATGGGTCTAACGTGGAAGTTCGCAGTAATGGTTTGGGCGATGTGTATGCACAGCTGCCAACTTAACTAGGAGCCTGCATGCCAGTATCTAATGTAACACACATGTAGTTATTCGTAGTGTTCTGCTTCTAACTCACTCAAATTTGACCGTAAAGGGGGCTTTAAGAGGTAGCAGATTATAACTACGAGTTAGGTTGAGCAAAACAATGGCTATTAGCTGGGGTTTTAACAAATATTTATCGTCTATTCGCGGTTTATTAACACTTCTTGAAACCACTATTTGAAAAATCGGTTTATATAAGACGTGTTCGGTTGTTTCCTATATATGTCGCATATCACAGCTTTTAATCCTACTGTTAACATAAAAGTACCTTATGTTTTGTTAAATCAAATTTTAACTCATATTCTCTCTATAATGCACTTAATGTGAATAAAAACAGGTATAAAATACGTATGTTGGTAATGCCTAGTAGGAAATGGTTCTTATGCAAAATATCATTACATTGAGTGCGCACGAATGCGGTGTGTTGTCCCTTTTGTGTAATTTTCTAGACTTGGTTAAGCTTTTTTTCATGAGGCGGAGAAATATCACGGAAGTAGAATTTTAGCAGGGCTTCAGAAAAGTTGGAAGGTAACCGTGAATGGACGGTAACATTATACAGCAACAATTTAACATTCCACATTATTTAATCTGTTCGGGGGGAGTTTCAAGTGAATTGTCAAGATGTTAAAGTATTTTCACTTGCGGGACATTACTACGCCACTTTCTCAATATAAGTCTAATCGTAGGGTCCCCACCTTGTTAATGTAGCCGCAGGTTGAATTCAGTCGGCGGTTAGCAACGCCCGGGCACGCCCATCTCCAGACGTCCTACTGGCCCGATTCTCCGTTGAAAAAAAAAACGCGGGTGCATCGATTTATATCGTCCCATATAAGACTCGTGCAAGTATCGACCCTGCTTACTGGTCGATGGATGGGATTTCTGCTGTGGTTTCTCTTACCGTGTTTCAGTAGTCACGGTGCGTGTCGTGGTTTCGGGTATCATCCCTCTCAGAACCTCTGTAATTTACGTGTTTCAGCTCTTGCAAATAAAAAAAGAAAATTATTAAGCGTGCCATACTTTAGTCGACACATCGCTTGTTTCGCTGTCACAGCCGTTGTGCTGTAGGTTATGTGTTCGGCTACAGTTATACGAACCAATTATGACCTAGACCAGTAAGACGGTTTGCAAATCAATTACTCGCACGTAAGATCATTGGTCATTGAGCTTTACAGTGTGCAGTACAGACAGATAATTACCTACACGTGCGTATTGTGTAAACTGGGTCTTAATGGGTTAAGGCGGTGGCTCAACGTTTAAGACTGCTCGCCTCCCACCAAGGTGAACTGGGTTCAACCCCCGGCCGGGTCACTCCGGATTTTCGTAAGTGGGAATCTTGCCGGACGATGCCACTGGTTGGCCGGTTTTCTCAGGGATATTTTTTTTCTGCCCCTTCATTCCGGTGCTGTGCCATTCTCACCTCATTTCACCCTCATCGACTCTCCTCGTTGTAAGAGCCACCCAAATCTCTCCACTTGACTCAACGAAATGTTCGTGGTATGATTATCGAATATCCGCCACATATCCAAACAACATAAAACACCTAGCAACCTTCGAAGGTATTTTTTGGAGCTAGTGCGTAGATATGTGTAGTTGTGATATGTGTGTTTGTATTTGAAAGAATGCGACTTTTCTTAACAGAAATATAATTTCAGTTCTGCAAATATATATATATTTTTTTTCTATCTTATGTCAACACATTGGCCGATTATGATCCTTTGTCATTTACGGTTAAAATAAATTTTTGAAGTATTGTTACATTTTGTTACTGAATTCATAGAATCTGTTTTGAATTGACAACACGAGAAAGTTACTTATATTTTAAAGTTCTTTTTACACATTATATAATTTGCTTCTCGGAACAACGGCCACTTTTTATAAGAAAAATTATAAAAAAAATTTTTATATGAAATATAATTTCTCCTGAAAAGTTTATTAAAAATATTTCGAATAAATTTATTTGTCATTCTGGTGGTAAAAAATTTGAGCTGGGCTCGAATGTTACACTTACGTACGATTACTTGTTTTTATCAAAATAATTCGCGGAATGTCTCTAGGCATCGAGTTTCATTATGTAAACAGCCAGTTTGGCAGCTATTTCAAAAATTAAGTCATTAAAAATATAAAACAGTATTAACTTAAGTGAAACTTCCTTCACACGTACGCTATGTCTGTATTATCTATATTTATTTCTATGCCTTCATAAAACGTAAGTCACTTTGCATTGATTTCCCCATACTGTATAATCCAGCATCCAACCACGTCACAGCCTGGATTTATTTTTATTTCATAGTATTACTTTTTATATCAAATATTAAAAAATAAGGCCTGTAAAAGCACACTGCATATCTTAAACCCATATTTTTAAGTCCACAATTTTTTTTTCCCCAGGGTTGTTTTTCCTCCATCCGTATACATAATAAAGCTTAACACATTATTTTTTTTTCTTTTTAGACTCACATAGGAAAATGCAGACTGAAATCAAAGCATTCTGGAAGTTACGTACGCAATAACAAGGTTTGAAATGTAAGACAATAAGTTATAACGGGACAAAAAAAACAAGATGGCGAGGGTATCACCGCCTTGGCAGGAAGTGTGTTGAAGATCCGCCTACGTGAAGACAGATCTTACGCACCAGTTACTGCTTACAGAGCGGATGTGCGCACACTTCTGTTGTATTTCTCACGACCCGTCCGCGTTACTTCGCAAAGTCCAACTAACGAGAATCCCAATACTTCACGCGGCGCCATCAATTTTCATCCAAACTTCCGCTCCTTTGTAACTTCCTTTCGCGCTGCATGCGGGATTCGAGGGGAACTTCGGGAAATCGACAGCGAGATGAAATATTCGTTCGCGAAATTATCAGTACATGAGTTTGAAATGCTTCGCAAACAAAATAACACAAGGAGAAATATTTACTTGAGCGAAACTCGATACCGGCCGTTCGTAATTTGAAGTCCTCGGCACGAGATGTTTCAATAATATGCCAGAAATACAGCTCATAGAATACTTTTATTACATGAAAATATTGACGAACAGAATCCAAACAGTATCATATTTCTGAAAAGTACACTGCAACATTCCAGATTGAAGTAAAAATAAAGAATGTAACAATGGATATTAGTAGAATACAATGCGCAGTGTTTTATAAAACTGTCAAAGTAAATGTTCTCTGAAATGGACTCGCCTTTGTAACATCTAAGAAAACCTTAAACAGCTTGCTTCAGAAAAGTCTAACCATAAAACTGGAGTTGTAATGGTCTTCAAGATTCAAACAGACACTTATATATAGTTACAAGATTCAAGTAGTTATTTCAATACGTAGTATGAATTGAGATATCTAGACGAATGCACTGAGACTTTGGAAACCCGTAAAATTCCCGTTATTTTGATGTCTACCACTGACCGAAAGTTTTGTTCCTGACAACAAAGCATTTGTTTGTATGGGGCCAAATGTATGTTTAGCTCCCCAAAATTATTTATTTTCTTGAGCATACAAAACTTTATAAACAACAAAGTTGATTTTTTCATCTGACAAAATGGTCGCTTGAATAATCAAGGCATCTGTGTGATGCAAAAAAAATATACTGTTAACAATATATTTAGTTCAATCAACTGTACACCTTTGTTTGATCATTCATTTGATCGCCTTCGTTCAAAAATACAACTCGAGAGTTTGTTTGTAATTTTTGGGACAGTTAGAATACGAACAGTGTTTGTCAGTGCACGTATTGATGCTCAATAATGGTATAAAATTTCTAATAAAACAATTTCAACAGAAAACTAAAAAGTAAAGCTGTAAAACTTTAAATATTTATTCACTTACGTTGCCCAGTATTTAAAAAAAAATATTAAAAAATATTCGTATTTTTATCACTAGTCACTTTAGTTGAGTTTGCTAGAGCGTACCGCAAGGTTGCAATATATCTAGATTTAAATCGCGGTCGAACTTTCAGCTTTTTCAATCAAATCTTACATTTTAGGGCAACTAAATAAGAAAACCAAAATAATTTAGGTTCAATAACAAGATATTTCAGTGCCCCTTTACTAACAGTTAATTTGGTTGGAGCCAAACAAACTTTCCTTGATGCAAGANGTTAATTTGGTTGGAGCCAAACAAACTTTCCTTGATGCAAGAAAACATTTTACTCAGTGTTTTTACACCTGAGAAAAATCTACGAGTTCAATAAGAATATCTATGATTATCCCATGAATCATAATAATTATTGAAATAATATTATTTTGACTGTCTGAACGAAATCATTTACCTGCTTAACTGCGTTACAGCCGAATTATCACTCCGCTGCTGAATCTTTATTACTGATTCGAGTCTAGGGGACGAGTCGAACAAATTCTCAGCCAATCGCAGAAGTAATATGAGCATATACACACATTTTAGTTAAGTCTGCCGCCAAAAATTAAGCTACGATTGTGTACGTCACCACTCATCGCATACGACAAATTTTCGTTTCGAGGTCTATTGTTCAACACATCAGAAAAGTCAGCAACATTTTGCCTTGCATCTTGTGAAAAGTGAAACTTCTACACAGTTAAAAAAAAAGTCGTAGGTGCTGGTATGGTTAAAAAATATTACGGAGGACAGCAGTTTATTTTTTTAAATTTTTTAATTCCTAAACTTATTTTTAAGAGCAAGGTAACGAGAGAAGAGACCAGTCAATCGTACACTCAGAACCACAGAAATAAGTGGCCATGCCCGTAGTTAGGAAACAACCTATAATTCGGATGGATTATTTAAAAAAAAAAATGGAAAATAGAAACCAGGATGGGCGGTCCAGGAATCGAACTCGATTCGTCTAAAATGCGGGTTCAGTGTGTTACCTTGATCGGCACACATATTTGAAGAGTTATTAATAAACAGGGCTCAAATGTTTGCGAGAACTTGTGAACTAGGCATTGTAACACTCCACAAACGAAACTGAAATATTACGTTGTGTGTGCGTGAGACGGACTGAAAAATTTACTTTTTGTAAGTAACTCTGTTAGAGTTACAATCGCTCCACTGGAAAAGTAACTCATTTACAACTCAACTAAAAAAAGTAACCAGTTACGTTTATTAGTCAATTAACTGTAAGTTTATTTTGGTGGTACTTCTAAATACATTATTCGGAAGACTTTGCATCAAGAGGAATTAACGAAATTTTCCAATATGCAGCTTTATTACTATTAAAATAATATTTGTATATATCCTTTATTCATGTTTCCTTCGCGCTTTTTAACTCGAACCTTTGAGAAACCACCCCAACTGTGGCGTATTGGGTTGTTTCCTAAATATGCAATGTATCACAAACGTCTTACACTTCTTTTAAAATAAACGTGCCTTTTTTTTAATTAATTAAATTTTCAATTTTATTTTACATATAAATAACAATATACAATTTATAATTTATTTGAATAATAAAGTGGAGGAAACATGTGTGCTGTTAATGCTTAGTGTGCCATTTGTGTTGGCAGTTGTTTCATGTCAATATGTTATTTTGTAATTATATTCTCATTTATTCGATATGTCATCAAATATATTTTATTTTACTGTTGGAACGTGCTCTAGCTCTGCTTAATATTTTTCTTTATTCACTTTGAGTTGTAAAACAAACCTGTCATCTGAAAATTTCAATGTTTAAATATTTATCTAGTTGTTGTTTTTTATATTTCTTGTTCAAAAAAATATTTTTCTTCGTGTCTATTGATTATGTATGTACGTAATATAGTGTGCAGTCTTAATTTTCAAGGATTAATATGAAAAACTTATTTGTGATATATTATACTTCTTTCTAGACTTTCTATTTATGTATCTATTAGTCGCGCGAGACCACGAAGTCCGGAGCATACCTTGGTATATATATGTTTCCGCTCGCGTTACTTCCTTCTTGTTCGTTCTCGCCATACAGCATGCAATCGCGTTGAAACTTCCTTTTTAATCCTTTATCATCTTAGGATGAGTTAACTTTTATCCGCCGTTTTGGTTAAGTTTGACTGCGGATATGTTATTTTTAGACGCAGTTATGTTTTTTTTTTCTGATTTCGGTCCTTTTTGTATTGTTATTGTCTTTTAGCGGTTTGTGGCATGAGCCGACAATCTTGTGGCCAGCCACCTCATCCCTGTGACGTGATGCGAGTCGTACAACCATTCGTGGCATGGCCGTTTTGGCCATGATTATACTTCGTTCTGGCATCACACCGCAGTAACTTTAGAATCTTAAGGAATGACTTAACATTTTTAATTGTATTGTTGCCTGCTGTATGACCTATAGGTGTACTCCAGCCATTTCTGTGTACTGGCGCGACACCGAGTAATATCTTAAATTTGTGAATTTGAACAGTTCAAGAACGAAATTATCTTCATCAACTTTAGTTGAGTAAAAAAAAAAAGAATCTTAATAATTTAAAAGTTATTTTTACAATGTAAATTTTAAAAGCGGTGATCGCACGTATCCGATGATATATTTATTGGCCAAAATAAAAGGAAAATTATAGTTTGTCAAAAATGTAAACAAAAGCAGGTAGAATAATACTCAAACAAAAAACTGAAAATGCTCAAGTTTTACAAGTTTAATTATATGTATATCTATGGATATTCAAGCATGATACTCTTGTTGTGGCGAAAGGTGTTTAGATAGGACTAAAAGTATTCATAAGAACTGACTTCTTTACTTTTTTTTGTTAATTAAATCCTTTAAAAAAATGCCCGGTAATATATAATTCTCTAACTGTCGAGTTGTGATTGATAACATTTGATCAGCACCATGAGCGTGCTTATTGCTTATTTATTACTTTAATGTAATAAGTGAAACAGGAGCACGCCCCTATAATTTGCTTTATGTAGTAAACCCCAGTCTACCCAGGAACCTAGATCTCACCTTTCACTGATGTGCCATCCTTGTGTTAGGATGAGGGTACCCATGCGTGCCCACGTTTCTGTCACGTAGGTGGTACATAACACCAGTAGATGCTGTTCACGGTAAAGTGAATAATTTTGAGGCCCTAGTTACTTTTTCTTCAGTCATTTTTTATCCTTTAACCACAGTTTTAAATGAATATTGCCATGCAAGTAATAAACACAGNTTACTTTTTCTTCAGTCATTTTTTATCCTTTAACCACAGTTTTAAATGAATATTGCCATGCAAGTAATAAACACAGTGTGTACATTCCACCGCAATCGCAATTTAACGTCCAAGATTAAAATAAAATGTATTTATTGACTATCATTCCAAATGAGGGCTTTCAAAAGTGTTGACTTTACCGTGAATACCATATAACAAATAGTTCTCATACAAAATATTATTCAAGTGAGTGCGCACGAATGCGGTGCATTGTAATATTGTAATATTATTGTAATATTTGTATATATATTATTGTAATATTGTAATATTTTAAACTCGGTTAAACTTGGTTTGCATGAGGCGGAGGAATATTCTGAAAGTAGAAATTTAGAAGGACTTCAGAAAAGTTGGAAGTAACTATGCATGGACAACAGGTGTATGCAGATTTCCAATATGTTCAATATATTACCTTGGTATATTTACTGTAGGCTTTACCCAACTTATAAAATGCGTGTATACCTACAACGGTACAGTTCGATATAGAAGCCCTAAATATCTTCGTCAGAGAGAGAGAGAGAAAGGTATTAAATTTATTAAAATAATTATAAAATAATAACATAATTAATAATTAATTAAATAAATAATTGCGTAGACAATTTGTAGTTATAATTAATGAAATATAATTTAATCAAACCAATAAACAACACAAAATATCCACCACAGTGAGGGAAGTGTTATGTATTGAAATCGAACTATTTAATTAGCAGTCCCTATCTTATGAGGACGGAACTACGAGCTGAAAGAAGTATCGACTGTATTGAATTACGTTACGAACGAGACACTCCGATCTGTCTTATGCTATTATTGCAATTCTTGGTAACGTACAAAATCGATAGATTTTTTTTAATTGGCGTCACTCTTTGTTTTATTTTAGTGTACAATGTTGAATAACTACAAGCGTTGGCATTTCAATAATCATACAAGATATCAGTGAAAGCATTTATTTACAACGATGGCGCATATTTTATAGTTAGATAAAATATTTATTTTCGTGAAAGTGAATAATTTTGCATAAAAACCATTATACGTTTTCGTTCTGTGATGTTTAAGACTTAAAATGTCATCTATTCCAAGACAGTCGGGAACAGAGCACAGTTTATTCTTCAATTTCTCTAATATTTAGAGATGATGGTTTATCGCGGGGTAGTTGACTCTGTGCTAGGATTCAACGTACTGTACGCATGTACGACAGTTTTCCTTTCTTATTGGCTTCCATGCATATATGAAGATACTACCCCATTTCACTGGGCCAATGAGGATCCTGATACTATTAAGGCTGAACGTTCGTGATTGGTCTGCAAAAAACTAGCCAAGTCAGAATTTTGTTCATCCAATCTTTAAAGAATGAACTAGTTAGAGTGTCATAGAAGATATGTTGACTGAAAATTTTTTTGCTATTTTCCATCATCTCTACTAATATTTTTTTCTGTCTTTTAATCAAACTAGAAAAAAATATCAAATTGCGTCATTAAAACTACGTAACTCACTGCTCTGATCTGATTCTGGTTGGCTGGAGAAAGAGAGGTGGCAGTCGTTACTAGAGCCATCTATCTTTTGGGGACGCAATTTCTTGAGATCAAAAAGGAATCATTCCGCCTATTAGAGTTTTTTCCTTTCCCTGATAACCACCCTGCATTCACAAATTCACAAGAGAATATACGAAATTGAAATAAACTGACAAACAAATGACAATCAGAACTGTGTGCCCAGCTGCTATTACAGAAAAGCCAACACACGAGTACAAGGTTTCTTGCAATGGATTACTATCATAGACACTCTTACATTTCTGTATTTATTTGTATGTATATGTAATAATGTTCGGGTAAGAAGAATCACAAGGATTCTTAAATAATAAATTTAATGTCTGAAAAAAGTATCGTGAAGAGTAAAGACATTTATCGTTATAGTACAATTCAAATGAGAAAATAATCTTCGCGCAGATTTGAGGGAGGGAAGGTAGGGGAGGCAGCGAATTGGAGGGTGCTCCCGAGCGCCTGCCGCTTTAGGGAGGGAAACCACGTGACTCTGCTAGCGCTATACAGACCAAACTGATAACATCGCTCTCTACCACTGCGCTGGTAAATACAGCCGGCGCGTCTTACGATTTCACGACAGGTAATAATGCACGTTTGGAGCATCTCTCTCCCAACCGCTCTCGGCCGCTCTCACTACTGAACTGAACAACCTCACCTCTCCGTGCAGCGGCAATGGACTCTCCGAAGCTCGCCCGACGAGTTTAAGACATTCGCGCATTATTTCATAATTTGGATTTTACTATATTTATAAAACTAAGAAGTAATTCAGTTACCGGTAACGTTACTGAAAGCTTAAGGTAACAGATTTACCATATTCGTTACTGAAAAAAGTAACTGTTACAAGTAACGACGTTACCTACCTCCAGTCTCTGATGTGTGAAGTGTGTAAGATGATATGTTGGGTGTAGTGACCTCGTCATGATGCATCAGCCCGAGTTACATTTCATTTGGCTTTCGTTTAATCTAATTTACATTTTTTCTCTCTATAAAGTTTTAATTGAAACGCCACTACGTTCAACTGTTCAGCATGCAATGCTCACACGACTTCGCAAGTGCCACGTAAAAATAAAATAATTATTTTAAAACAGAAAAAACAATGCGTTCTTAAAGTAAACCACATTTCTCCATTGAAAACTGTTTAGGGTCTATTTTTACACGTAATACCGACATCAATCAAATAGTTAAGCCATTGCACTATTACTCAGCAAAAAAACTTATCTATATGTATGTGTACATCACGGACATTTGTGTGACTTACTTTGCCAAATATTTATTACTAGCTCCTGTTGTCCTTGCTGTAATGACAACAGAATATTGTAAATTTCTGACCATTTACACTGAGTTTCCTTTTTGACACTTTCATTTGCCGTATTGTTTGAAAATTGTGTCATTATTGCACAGTTACTTTAACGACCTTAGTCAATATCGTCAACTTAACCTATACACAAAAAAAAAAACTAAATAACTCGTGACGAATTTACTTGGACCGGTGGCTCCATTTATGAATTTCCCGACATGGAATGTTGACTTCTTACCGTTGAGCACAGCTGCTGCTGGTGAATCTGTTGTCTGATACCTGGAACTTTGTTGTAAACTGTGACATTGGAACTGCTGCGTCGCTCGCATACTCGTTCGGAACTGCCGGCAACTGGTCGATGTGCTGCTGCGATGTTTGTAAACACCAAGTCATCCGGTGTGTTTAATCGCCCCGCGGCTGGGCAGCCATGTTTGTAACGTTGCCCCACGTTGGGTGCCATGTTTTTAACGTCGCAACTGACTGGAATGGTGACCGGAAATAACAACTCGGTTTGCTCAATCGGTAGACACATGAAACTTAAAAAAAAAATGGCACCAAATAAATATAAGATATATTCAAGTCTAGGATTTGTTACTCTCAATTTTTATTTATTATTCAAATGAAACGGTTCACATACAATCTTCAAGTATGCAGAGTCACGAACAGTTAGTTCCACCAGACAAACAAACAAAGAGCAGCGCCAGAGTAGTTTATTTCTTATTCACGTCATTCAAAGCTTGCATCGCTAGAGGAATTTACGAAGGCAGGGGGTGCGTCAGTTCCCTCCTGGGGACCTAGCGACATCCCACACCGGCGGAGAAATAATTGAGCAGGATAAAGTTTGCTGGCGTGGGGGTTTTTTCGCCGCGCTCGAAGGCGTCTTCTTCTAGAGCTGGCCCTGCACCGCTCTGCTAGCGGGCGGTAGGCACACGGGGTATAAGTCGCCCCGTGCCTACCCCCACTCCTCGCCCAGGGTGCCATAAACGTGACCAAATAAGGGCATGGCGTGGGTCAGAATCCCTTTCCCCATGCCGTGTTGAACTGTTTAGTAGTAAAAATATAATCAAACTTATAGAACGAAAACTGTTTACTGCAGTTGGAAAGCTTCTGTCTACTAGTGCTGACGGGAACAAAAACTAAGATTTCCGATAAAGCAAACGTACGACCGATAAACATAGCTACCACGACTTTAACTTCGAATCCTGGTAAAATATTGCAAAACCTCGTAAAACGAAAGAAAAATTAACCAAGTATTCCTATAATTATTATTACTGCGTCATTGCACTCTTATGTATGTTTTAATTTATGTTATTCTTTACGAGAATGTGTGATTCACGAAAAAAAAATAATATTGTTGTACCAGACACACACAACAAACACAGAAATCCTATGTTCAACTATAAAACCTATTAAAATGATATTATAAAAAATAGTTATATTTTAAATTGTGTACTGATATGAAAGTTAAATTATATTTTGGTAATATTAATTCAGCAGATTTTTGGGAAATATTCTCAGAAAAGCGTTATATTCATAGCCCGATTATAATGTATTTGCCTCGAATTATTTTTCACATGCATTCTATTTGATTCTGTAACGTAAATAATTAATTAATTAATTAATTTTTTTATATATTTTGTGATAACGAATTATTTCTAACACAATCATTTCTCGTGGCAGTATCTTCAATAGAGTGCCACTAACACGTGCAATGTGGAATATTTGTAACTCTTTTTGCCGTAAACTAACAGTATTTTATGTTTCTTGTTAAGAGTTTCTCAATTTCAATATTTTTTGTATGCCCATAAATTACAATCATAATTAAATTTAACGAAGTCACTGAAAACAAAACTTGCTAACCATTTCCTGGTATTTTCTACTGTCTATCACGTGGCAAACACCACAGAGCTGGTAAGTAAACATATCTCTATTCCCATTTCGGTCGTCTGCTAGAACCGACGGTGCTGCTCTTAACGTTACTTTGCAACTCCCATGATATACTGCATGAAGTATTGTTATTACACGAGAGTTTTTTTGACTTTATGCACCCTCGGTGCGTGCGCTGATGAGCATATCTCACAATAAACATTGACCACACTTGTGAAATTGTAAGCAAAAGCTTTTCTTTTGCCACTCAAAATTGGAACATTTCAAGTCATATAAATGTATTTTGAACCACTCAAAACTAAAATGAGCGTCCTAGAGTATTTTATATTTTAAAATTTAGGGAAATGTAATAGTTTATGTAACCATTAATAAAAATCCGCCGCTGAAAAAAAAAATCGTTGTTGTAGATTTTACTAACGTCAACAACTCACGTAAACAAAATAGCTATCGCAGTGTACGTGGAAGTTTGTATCACTGCACTACCACCGCAATGCGATATATTTAGCTTTAAACATAATAGAGTAATTCGTGTTCAATTTTTATGAGTGACTGGTGTTTTAAAGAATCGAGCAAACTATCAAAAAACACTCTAAAGCTTCCATATTCAGTACTGTTTCACTCTGTCGTATATGAAAACCACATTAATTATTAAAATCTCGTGAATTTTGATCAATATAGCGACATTTTTTTTTTTTTGCTTCCTCACATATAAGTTTCTCGCAGTGGTCACGGTGAGCACCTTGCTATCTAAGACTACAAAATGATTGGTCCAGCACGGTAGCTAGCGTGGAAACTGCGACGGAGAGTAGGACAGGTCCTATTACCAAACGTGCTACGTAATCCGGCTGTACGTGGCGATAAAAGCCATGTTAGCTGCCATACTATCTAGTGTAACAAATGCTGCGGTAGACCTTATGCATTGCCTGTTAGTACGGAATCCAATCAAACACTAGCTCAAAATACTCCACAGGAAAAATGTATACGAACTTGAAAATATTACAACGTTATCTGTGGAATATTTACCGAAATTAATTTCATATGTGGGAAAGAGGGATAGAGATAATTATCATATCATTAGCCAGGAAACATCCTCAAGTCGGCGAAATTGTTTACGTTTTGGATAGAGGAACCCATGTTTACCAGATACTGTCTGTGGTTTTAATAAACTTATTTTATAATTAATTGCTACGATGTATTAATAAACGTCAAATTGCAACCAGTGAATGTAAAACACGTTTTACAAAAAGTAATTATTGACCCATTTATTATCAAGTATTTTTAATTGTCTCAATTTATTTCGCGCAACTATTCGTACACTACGTACCTTCGAAAGTTCCCCAATTACATGCCCTAGAGCAGTGGTACTCGGACTTTTTTTTAGGGGACCATGTTAGGAAAAACTAAGACCGCCGCGGGCCGCACTTACGACACTTGACATAATAATATTTGTGAACTAAAAGTAGGCAGGTAATTCGATGACATTTAAATTTCAGAGTGTCGTGTATCGTCTTGCAAGTCGTTTGTTTATTCTTTCCGTATAGTGATGGCGGGTGGAGGTAGTGCATCAAAAATATGTACAGAAATCGCCTGACTGATAAAATAATGAAAAATATCGTCTAGTTTCATCAGTGACTTTAACTTCTAATAAATTCGTTTTATGTATTGGTTTTTGTAATAGAAACTCTAAAAATAATAATTTGGTAACTTGTATCTACTGAAGCCGGCGAGCGCGGGCCACATAGAATGGGCCCGCGGGCTGCAGTTTGAGTACCCCTGCCCTAGAGCCACTTTGGTTCTGTGCATAGTAATAAAATATATTTTTTACAGGCTCCACACACATGTCGGACATTCTTGCATATCTGCCGGGCTTATGGACAGATTCAATTATACCTGAACTATTGATGGTGCAGTTTTTTACATACAAGCGCACATGCGTAAATATATATATACACACACATACATGCACGCGCGTTACCATTCATAAATATCTTTGTTCTCAGTCTGTAGGTACTGATGTGGTTTTTGTAAGTCCCTTTTGTTTTTTTGCCTCAACTGCCTTGCTTTCAAGCAGGTGATATCAATTGGCAGCTTACTTTGGAAAAGGATTGAGACTCAGACGGTGTCCCACAGCGCATGCGCACTGCACCAATTGACCAGCTCAAATGTCTTTCTGAAATAAACAATAAAAACAAACATGTGATACACAATTAAAGAACGTACTCAGTCAAAGTGAGCTATTTTATGGAGTACCCAACTTCGAAGCCAGCTCTGTAATTGTTAACTTCTGCGTTGCCTTCTCGTTTCTCTTTCTTATATGATCAAACAATTCAGCTCACAAACATTAACCCGATATCAGTTATTTCTTCTTGCTGAAAAAGCTTTTCACCGTGAATATTATTTGTTTTTCAAACAAAGTTTATTACTTCCTGTGTGCAGCCCTGGGCTGAAACCACGAACCAGCTGTACGTCATTTCATCCCTTTCGAACAAGCTGGGTGTATTGGTACGACGCCATTAAGGAGCCACCTGGCACTGACGATGGTCGATGGTGTGAGTTGGTGGGAAAGTTCCTGCTCCCACATTCGCCTGCAAATTAAGAAGCTGCAACCTACACTACTTCCTTATAATACGTAGGCAATTTGGGTTCGAGTATGCCATAAACGTTTTCGTCCCATAAAAGTGATTAAGTTAAATATCTCAGTTAATTTAACATACTAGTGTTTTTTTTTATTAGTTTATTAGTTATTGGTATTGGTAAAGTGAACATTTGAAGAAAAAGCAGTGCCTTCTAACTGCATATATATACTTCCGGATACACTAGCAGCGAATTAAGTGAAATATTTCTAAGTCTTAACGATGTAACGGCGCTTTCACTCAAGCTCATGTTGACGTATTTTTTACGGGATTAAGAGACTGCCCGGCTCCTCTGTAATTATTATTTTGTCCGCGAAAAGGAGGAGAGGGGCGTGTTTGTAAGCCGATTATGGCTAAGATTCCCTCCCTGCTGGTGGTGTAATATATACTTAATCTATGCAAAAGTATTTACAAAAGATTTTTATCACAAACTGCATTTGTTTTTTGTAGCACATCGCTCAGGGAAAGGAAGTGATGAAGGATTTTTTGATATACATAGTTTTTGTTGTAAAGTTTCAATGTCGTTCGTTTTAATCCTGTTATATGTAAAGAAAACCGTATATTTATTTGCTCTCTATAATTTGTTTTTTTTTTTTTTTTTTTTTGTAGCAAGGGGTCAAATTATTTAGAAGTACCTATGTGGGTAGCAATTCCTTTACTCGCAGTATGTGTCACAAACGTTTCTGCTGACTGAACGCATAGTGTTGCGATTTATTTGTTTTTTACGGAACTTTATAGCTGTTGGTGGAAGTTCGACTCAGTAGTAGCGAATCAATTTCATCTCAATTAGCCGTGGTGAAATCAGGTTTAATTGTATACAGTCATTTACTGCATACTAATTGCTACTGTGTGACTGCGTGGAATGCATTACAGACATTAACTGTCAATAAATGTTTATTACAACGTTTTCGAAAGTAGATTTTATTGATATCCTATTTCTATAACATAAAACTAACATAACACTTTTCGATAAAATTTCACCGTTGTTTTGCAAGAGTGATTTGAAATTTATAGCAAATAAAGTGGAGTGGAGAAATTTGGGTGGCTCTTGAAATCGAGGTCTTGAGAGCCGTTGAGAGTGAAACGAGGTGAGTATGGAGCAGCGCCGGAATGTAAGGGCGGGGGAAACGGGAGATATATCCGAGGAAACCCACATACCTACGATATCATCCGGCACGATTCCTACATGTGAAAATCTGGGAGCGACTTCACCAGGAATCGATCCCGGTTCGTCTAGGTGGGAGGCGAGTAGTCTAACCACTACACGACCGTGGCCTCTCTATGGAAAATAAAGTAGGTATTTTATTGATTTATACACATTAAAGTAAGAATGCATATTCAACGCATTTGGTTTCTTAACAATTTCACATTTTCCTTTGACTGGCACATGAATGAGGTCATCAAGCCCATGGCAACGTATGTTTGGCATTTGGCGGAAGGATACAAAAATAGTATATATTAAGTAGGTCTTTCAAAAATTCTCGGTTAACCACAGTATGCAAAGCCTGGAAAAAAGTTTTTGAAGCACTGGCGTGTTTCTTGCACTTCATTTTTTGTAATTTTACAAAAACAAATGTTTGAAAGCTAGTTGTCAAGAAAATTCAAGGAAATACTACAAATAAATCTTTGCTAACTTTGCAATAAATTGCTTGAAAAGTGTACAGGATATAATCAGTATTTGTACCAAAGTACTGTAACGTACCGACGGGTATCCTGTAGAATTACAACGATATTTGCAGTAATTTTCCAATTATTTTCCTGCAAAATCACAAAATACTGTTTGGACTTCTACAATGTAATTTGTCTGCTTGATGATACAACTTAGTTTTCATACTATAAATGTTATAGGTAAACCAATATTGGACAGAACATACTTTGTGGGACCCAGTCAGGCACATGCCTATCCAACTGCGACGTCTAAAATCCCCGTTGGGGTGACGGGGATTGAACCCAGATCATTTCCGGAGGAAGAAAATAGACTAACCAATACGCCATATATGCATGAGTACATCTTGTGCTGTTTTAATAGTTTACACGCGCTTTCAACCCTTTTATATCGTTTTAGTACGGGGTATTTTACCTTCAAAAGAAAACATTAGT
Organism: Clitarchus hookeri; assembly: GCA_002778355.1. Lineage (NCBI taxonomy): Eukaryota > Metazoa > Arthropoda > Insecta > Phasmatodea > Phasmatidae > Clitarchus > Clitarchus hookeri. The sequence continues at coordinate 263,394 of NQII01002670.1, forward strand.
ACCTACATTTTAACTGAGCTCGCGGCGAAACTGTAATTAGTTTGACACCTAATAGCAAAAAGGTAACTTTGTACATGCGGGGAAAATGAATGCTGCCGACAGCTGTTGAATTTTTTGGAGTGTTTTTTTTCTTTCTTTATTGTTGCATATTGTTGCTTGTTTTTGTCGCCTATCATTTTTTATTAAAAGGCAGCCATGTGAATGTACTCGTATTTGCAACTCACTTTCACATTTAGCTGTTCTGAGAAAAGTTTTACGTATGTAAAACTCGTATTAAGAAATATAAAAAAAATTATGCTGAACCTTTCTCGAAATTTTTAAGTCAAAAGTACATATTTGTGCTGACGCAGCTAAAGTCACAGAAATTTACAAAACCTGGCCTGTACTTTTGCAAAATTAATGTTGTGAAGCCGTAACTTTGGGGAACACATGTTCTTCACACAACGTTAACATGCACTTTGCACTGTGGTCCCAGGAAATTCGTCACTCTCACGATAGGTGTATTCTCAGAAATGATGACTCATCGACCACCGCTCCACATCTTGCTTGATCTGCTGAGGTGGTATCGGTAGCTTACTGAGTGTCAGTGTTTCTGCCAGAATTTTTACATAGCAGTACAGTTGTTGCTCTTGAAAGTGTCCGTGTACAACAGATTTACAAGAATTTTTTGTAGCTTTACAAAAATTAGTTTTATTACGAAAATATATCAGCTTTGTTTAAATAATTTTGTGCTGTATGGAAATTGTGTACAATTAAGGTTACCGCATTGCAAAATATGCACTTTCTTATATATCCTTCAAGTACTCTTCAACTTATATATTACATGTTGTGTCATTCAGAAAAATCTTCATATTTTGGTTTCCCAACATTTAATTAATTGCTTACGTCTGTTACAATTATATATTTTATGGGCTACCCTGCCAAAGCTTGAATAAAAAAATAAAATTTAAAAGGCACAACCGAAATAAGTTGTGACACTATACAATACCTACTTACCCCAAATAATTTTATCCAAAATTCAGGGAACAGCCACAGATGGTCCAGAACCAGTAGAATTAGGATTTCGGTATGTGATTATGTAATTTATGTGATATGTTGTATTGTTGTTTTCTTTGAAAAGGTATGGCATGTTTTTCGTCAGCTTCACAGTGCTTGTACAGGCATTAAAAAAAGGTTAATTCGTTTGCAAGGTTGTGTAACCCATGGGACAGGATACTGATTTCTGGGAGTTCTGTTTTTCTTATCGAGTGTAAATTTAAAAAGAGTGGCGTTGGTAAACTATCAATTTTATTTCCGTATACCAACAAACTTTCTATTCTGTAACTATATCCCAATTGTGTAGTTTTTTATTTATTTATTGTGTTGAGAGCCCCCGGACGGCGACAAGGCATTAGTAGGAGAACGTGAGACATTCAGGAATGGGGAAAGAATCGGCCAGGGCTTGTTTTAAAGTACCATCCCAAAATTCGCCTGAAGAAATTTTGGAGCCCCGAAATATAAGTAGCTGGACCGAGAATTTAACACGGGTCCTCTTGAATGTGAGCCAAGCGGTTTGTGCTAAACCACTGGAAACCACCTCGCAAATAGTTTTTCATCACTTGATAGTTATAAAATTGTGCGCGAAGGTAGTCAATGAGAATTATATCATTAATTATGTGTGTAAAATATTTAGAAAAATAAAATTTTTGCACTACGCCAACTTATTAGAGCTCCTCATTCTTGAAAGTGTCGGAAGAATAAATTTTCTGGTTTAATTTTTTTCCAGGTTGTCCGATGTTTTAGATGCATGCTTAATAATGTTCAATAATTTGTAACCTTTTTCATTATGTTTATTTTTTGGACCAGTCCTCTGCGTTGTCTGAAGATATAAATTAAATTATTACTGGAAACAGGTTAACTTTTATAGCGCTAATTTTAAAAAATGTGCGAATTTGACACATAGTAACTCGTAAACTACGGCGTGTGAGCAACCAGAAAGCACTGAATTATAAAATAATACATTTCTAAATAAGTAATTCTTGCTCATGCGACACTCTTAACATTAGTTCGCGTGATCCCTTGCGAGGAAGAGGGTCGAGTTAAGTTGAGAGATTTGGACCGCTCTTAACAACGAAGTATTGAGAGCCGACGAGGGTGAAATTAAGTGAGAATGGAGCAGCGCTGTAATGCAAGGGAGGAGGGGGGAAACGGGAGATCCCCGAGAAAACCCGCCGACCAGCGACGTCGTCCCGCACGAGTCCCACTTGCGAAAATCTGGGGGTGACCCGGCCGGGAATTGATGGGTTGCGAACAGTCCACCCGCTCAGCCACCGCGGCCCCGGGGATGGTCGAGATGAATGAGGTCGGTGACGACTGCGATAAGCTGGGAGGAGCAATCCTTTCACTCTGATGAGCTACGGATGAAGCTGTAGGTAATGGGGTTTCCCCGTCGTCTTCGCGTTACAACCTGGGAACATCTTTAACACGCGAGCAGGATATACAGGGCCACTGGAGGAACGACGCTGAAGAACTCGGCGTGGGTTTGAAGTCGTGAAGCTGCGTGAACACTTACCAGTGAACCCCGCTGTCGGAAGCGCATGGTTTGGCTTTCCAGGCGAGAGTAAAGATTCGAAAGACAAAAATGAAAGGGGTGACGAAAATATTATTGCTTGGCGAAACCTTGGGTTTTGTTTCTTTACGTGACAGCGAGAAAAGCACCTAACTAGCACGTTGCCGCTAAATGCGTTGTTTGGTCCATTTAAAAGTATTCGAAGTTATAAGAACGTTTTCGAAACCTCTGATTAAGTTAATTAACTAGTTTTATTTTAACAATAGCCAAATTTAGTACTAGGCCGGTTCAGAGTTCGCTACGTATCATTTTTACATTGCACCATAAGTTTTTTAAACTAATAAAATATACAGCATATAGAAAAAATTGTTAGTTAACATTATAAAATGCGCATACGAAACACAAAACTCAAAATTAAAAATACATCCGTTTCCTGTTACTGGCGTATACATCTCTAGCATCCACTTTTCCTGCAAGCTTAGTGCAACAAATAAATAACTAAACAAAAATGAATGTAGGAAAGGCAGGGAATATTTTCTAGCGTGGAGCTACAGTTTAATGCATCTGGGCATTTGCTACTTGTTCTCGGTGCATCAGTGTGCGATAATGCGCTCTGAATACTTTAATTTATCTGCACTGCTGAAGCATCTTAACGTCCATTGCTTGTATCTCCGTCGTATGTTGTGCCAGTTGTGTTTGGCACTTGTTTCATGACCCAGTTTTGTTTTCTTATTTATTTGGTATTTCGCCAAATAACCTTTTTTTTATGTGCTTTAGTTATGCGTAATAATTTTGTTTATTCACTTTGAAGTTGTAAACCATGCTTTATCATCTGAAAATTGAGTAATGTTTAAATATGTATCTGTTATTTCATATTATGCCTTTTGTTTGAAAAATTATTTTCTTAATGTTTATTAATTATTTACGTACATAATATTGCGTAGATTCTTAATTCCCAATTATCAAAATGAAAAACGTCATTTGTGAGTTATTATATGTCTTTCTTGACTTTCGATTTATGTATCGATTAGTCGCACGAGACCATGAAGTCCGGAGCATACCTTAGTATATATAGGTTTCCACTCAGGTTACTTCCTTCTTCTTCGTATTCTCGCCATACAGTATGTAGTCATCTTACTTTACTAACTTGTGGAATCTTTCATCATCTTGAGATGAAATAGTGTTTTTATCCGCCGTTTTGGGTACGTTTGTTAACGGATATTTTACTTTGAGACGTGATCGTATTATTTTGTGTTTACGATCTTTTTTTAAGCATTTCTATGATATTTGTACAGCCAGCGGTTCGCCTGATACGGTTTTACCTGGGGCCGTTCTTTTCATCCTTCTTGAGATGTGAGCCGCACACCCAAGCGTGGCATGGTCGTTTTGGCCATGATCCCACTTCTTCGGCCAGCACCAGAGTAACGTCTGAAGTGCTGTTTCTACGTACACGTGACCTCTAAATTATTTTTACCTGCTGCATGTGCTCGGGAGTGCTCCGAACATTCCGTCTTCTGACCTGACGTCTGTTGTTCAAAACATAATTTATTTTATTTGAACTGTTCGACAACGAAATTATTTTTTGTTTTTATCTTAATTTAAAGTGAAATACTGTTAAAATTAAGTGTTGAATTTAACGTAAATTTCCGAACGAAGCGATCGCGGGTTCCCGACGATATAGTAATGGCCATATAAGTCAACAACAAATAAAAGAGATTATCATTTGTCTAATGCTCATAATATAACAAAAAATAATGTTAATACTTGTATCTTCATAAGAGAGAAATAAAGTTTTATTTATACACACACACACACACACATATATATATATATATATATATATATATTGTTGCGGTAATGAAACCAAACAGTTCAATATAATCGTCGTTCTAAGGAAATAAGCATTTCTTTTATTTACTTGCTCAATTATTGCCCATGGATAATATGTAATTTTTATAACCATAATGTTGTGATTGATAAAAATTTGAGCTTCACCATGAGTGTACCTAATACTTTTTTATGCCTTTCTTGTAATAATTCAAACAGCAGCACGCCCATATATTTAGCTTTCTGTTATAAACCTTAGTCTACACATTCAATTTATGTGCCATCCTTGTGTTGTAACGAGAATACCTGTGGGTTCTCAAGTTTGTGACACGAAGGTACTAACTACATGACAATTTCAAAATATATGAATTCCCACTGACATTTCCTACGCCCATCTGTCGAAGAAGTAATGTAGGATTGTTATAAAAAATGTTTATCCTTTTTCTTTGATGTTAGCTTAGGTGGGTAGCCAATAATTCTAAATTAATGTAACTTCGATTTCCGCCAGTTTATATACGGATGTTTAGATAGACGAAATGGCATCGAACTACATATCCTAATTGACTCCTGCCATACCTGGGAGTATACCAGTACAAGTAAACTTTCTTTCCTCTTTCCTAGCAGTGGATGCGCCATTTGTCCCAAAAGATAAATTTATTAATGTTTTCATTTGATTGAAGGCACGCTGTTCTCATTCGACGCATTAGTTACCACAGTTGGCGGAGAAGTTAGAGGGATCGCATCCTTCCAAGGCGAACCGGGTTCGATTCGCTGCGGAGTCACTCCCGGGTTTTCGCATGTGGTAATCGTGCCGAATGATGACGCTGGTTGGCAGGTTTTATCGGGGGACCTCCCTTTTACCCTGCCCTTGCATTCCGGCACTGCTCCATACTCAACTCGCTTCACAGTCGTCGGGTCTCAAGAACTTGTTGTTAAGACCAACCCAATCCTCTCCTCTCCATTACTTCCACGCTTTGTATGTCAAAACTTTAAACACTGTGTACCACGTGTGTTATGAAAGTGTTCACAATTACCTCTAGTTGTGCCGAATCCCTCCAATTACAACAAGGTCCTTAAAGATGACATTAAAATAACACAGTTATTACTTTATTATCCAAACGTCTGTCTAGAGTTTCTGCTTTAAAGTAGTGATCAAGTATTTATATCCCAAAAAAGATAAAACAGTCATTTTTAATGGAAGAAGATCACAGAGTGCCGGTAATTAAGTAGAAAAGAGACTGTGTTCTGGAAAGTCAATTAACGAGCGTTGCTTTATTTCTGAAACAAAAACGTTCTCGCCGTCTTATGATGATTCCTGTTTACAGAATGAGAAAATACATCTGTAAAAATAATGGTAAGTCTAAAATAAGATAAATACTGCAGAACAGTGCAAAATAATTTTTGCTGCCAATTTTCTAGTTTCCCCTACAGTGATAATTGTCAGTCGCTTCGTCGCTTCTTTCTTCTTCCCTCCCTTCGCCAAGTTATTTTACATTTTTTTTTTCAACCTTGGAAGCAGAAATTACACTCAAATGTGCTTTCGTGTCTTCTGTTAAATCTGCTTAATATTTAATTATTTATTTCTATATATATATATATNTACACTCAAATGTGCTTTCGTGTCTTCTGTTAAATCTGCTTAATATTTAATTATTTATTTCTATATATATATATATTCGTTTTTCGCTCTTCTTTAGAGGCGTTCATGCTCAAAAGTATCATTCATCAAAGGGATGGCACACTGTAGACATATTTTTCAGTGAACTTTTGAACTGTAATGGAAGTTTTTAACCTGCACATAGTACTAAAATTTTACTATGTATCAGGCTGTAAATATAAACATTTTGAGTGGCGCTATTGTAAAATGTTGGGAACTTTACTACATATTATTTTATACTCTCCTGAACATATGCATAAAAGATACATTTAATGTATGAAAAATCTTAGCCATCACTACTTTCTGAATGCGTGTTTACACTGATGAGGTAAATTTCCAAACAATTTCTTATAGTTCACTAGACTATCGGGTACGAATTTAATGTACACATTTTTTTATGTTTTTCAATAGTGACTTACGTTAGCTTTGTTGGACGTTTCAAATAACCAAGAAAAATAAAAAAGGCTTACCTTACTTGCAGGTTTGCAAGAAAATTCTACCACCCATCGTCTGTTTAACAATTTACAGTTAAACATGTTACTTCGTTGTTTTTGAGTCCCTATATAGCAAAAAACCTCATTTTAATTTTATTTCGGAAACATTAACAAAAAACCAAATCAAGAAAACTGTCTAATAAAGAAGTTCTAAAAATGCTATTTGATGGGTTATTAGATGCTATTAAAATTGTTCTACCTATGGGGTTGTTTTCGAATTTAAATAAGGTAGTTTTTAAGGTTAGTCTAATTTTCATTGTACTTACGACACAAATACAGTAAAATTGTAACTTAGATACGTCGTTAACAAAAAACTTTTGCCATTAAAAACATTTTCGTTGTTGTACAATTGGATCCCTTGAAGCGGTGACTAAGGCGTAGACATAAATAATAAACAACAATTTTGAAAAACAAGTCAGCGATACAAGATGTTTGAATGGTAGCAAATACTTTTATTTATACCTGTACACCGTATATGAAAGTCAAAACTAGTCAATTATTCCATGTCGCAAAAAGTAGCCAATTATTCAATATCGCTTGTTGGTGACACACAGATAAAAGCAATTAATGCTCTGTGGGTCATCTCTGCAGTCAAAATTCCAATTTTCGGGACGTCCCTTACTAAACAGAGAAGCCGTTAGCACATGCTTCAATAACATTGTATTTAAAACAAATAATTATTGCTATGTCAAATTTTGTTTTATTTGTTAATGAAGGTGACGANACACTCAAATGTGCTTTCGTGTCTTCTGTTAAATCTGCTTAATATTTAATTATTTATTTCTATATATATATATATATATTCGTTTTTCGCTCTTCTTTAGAGGCGTTCATGCTCAAAAGTATCATTCATCAAAGGGATGGCACACTGTAGACATATTTTTCAGTGATTTTTTGAACTGTAATGGAAGTTTTTAACCTGCACATAGTACTAAAATTTTACTATGTATCAGTGGCGCTATTGTAAAATGTTGGGAACTTTACTACATATTATTTTATACTCTCCTGAACATATGCATAAAAGATACATTTAATGTATGAAAAATCTTAGCCATCACTACTTTCTGAATGCGTGTTTACACTGATGAGGTAAATTTCCAAACAATTTCTTATAGTTCACTAGACTATCGGGTACGAATTTAATGTACAAATTTTTTTATGTTTTTCAATAGTGACTTACGTTAGCTTTGTTGGACGTTTCAAATAACCAAGAAAAATAAAAAAGGCTTACCTTACTTGCAGGTTTGCAAGAAAATTCTACCACCCATCGTCTGTTTAACAATTTACAGTTAAACATGTTACTTCGTTGTTTTTGAGTCCCTATATAGCAAAAAACCTCATTTTAATTTTATTTCGGAAACATTAACAAAAAACCAAATCAAGAAAACTGTCTAATAAAGAAGTTCTAAAAATGCTATTTGATGGGTTATTAGATGCTATTAAAATTGTTCTACCTATGGGGTTGTTTTCGAATTTAAATAAGGTAGTTTTTAAGGTTAGTCTAATTTTCATTGTATTTACGACACAAATACAGTAAAATTGTAACTTAGATACGTCGTTAACAAAAAACTTTTGCCATTAAAAACATTTTCGTTGTTGTACAATTGGATCCCTTGAAGCGGTGACTAAGGCGTAGACATAAATAATAAACAACAATTTTGAAAAACAAGTCAGCGATACAAGATGTTTGAATGGTAGCAAATACTTTTATTTATACCTGTACACCGTATATGAAAGTCAAAACTAGTCAATTATTCCATGTCGCAAAAAGTAGCCAATTATTCAATATCGCTTGTTGGTGACACACAGATAAAAGCAATTAATGCTCTGTGGGTCATCTCTGCAGTCAAAATTCCAATTTTCGGGACGTCCCTTACTAAACAGAGAAGCCGTTAGCACATTCTTCAATAACATTGTATTTAAAACAAATAATTATTGCTATGTCAAATTTTGTTTTATTTGTTAATGAAGGTGACGACTTCTATAAAACGAAAACTTCTTCGTTTTGGTGATTTTTACCACAATTCCATGTTTGAAACACAGTTGTGGGGTTCTTGTCACAAAAACTTTGAAATTAACGCACCTACGGGAAATAATTACATTGAAAAACAACACCGCGGACTTCCTGACACAACGAATATGTACACTCCTTGTCATAACAATTTACGCTGTTTGTAAAACTGGTTTGACAGCCGTGAAAGTTTGTGAACCGATACTACAGGCAGACGTGCACAGACAATTAGTCTCTCGTGATGGCGCATTCACATACAACGCCGGAGAGCTCTGTCGTCGTTCTTCGTGTGGCACATATGCGTACTTGTGATGTGGCACATATGACAATAGCCAGGTGTCATTAATAAAGGATATGGATGGTGTGGACACGTGAATTTAGACACGAGGTGGTTCAAAGGGGCACTAAATACGTTATTCGTTTATTCTGCAGGTAAGTGGAACGTTGTCTAGATGTAGGATAATATATTCTTTCTTTTTTCTTTAATTTCATACTTATAAAATTTCGTTTTAAGTGAACCGTTCTATCTTGGTACGCAACTTTTAATGGCAGCGAGTGTCTATTTCGTGACATAAAAAAACTGATTTTAACGAAACCTGTCATTCATTTATGAAATCATTATGTGTATTTGTATCAAAGTTGCTGTGCTTCAAAAGCAAAAAAAAAAAAATATACAATTATCTGTTTTTTTTTTATTAATAATTTCATACGCCAGTTTGAGAGATAGTGTAACCGGAATAATTAGTCTGAATATAATACTTCGATAGCAATGATAAATTAGTTAAAATTCTTAAAATCCACCACAAAAGCTTGTAAGGCCCTCAAAATCCCTCCAAATTCCTTAAACATTTTAAGGAATACGCGATACAATTTCAACACGTACAAATCTTTTAAACACCGCACAACAATCATTAGTGCATCTCCCTCGACTCCTCGCTAATGGCGCCGTATATAAAGACAGCCTTTGGTGATGCTGAGCAGTGCTGCTACCTAGCTTGAAACACGAGGAACTAGCATTGTCCGGGGCGACCTGATGTCTGGGGCTACCCACATTTCCCCTGAGTCAGTGATTATTGATTAATGTCACCTTCTTTCCCGATTTTTATATTTAATTTCGCCTCAATAATCGTTTTATAATTTTAAATTTTCTTGCTATTTAAACAATTTTCCTTAGTATGCTGTACAAATTAAGGCGTCTCACAATTATGACAGAGTTAATTAATAAGCAACCATTTTTAAAATTGTGGTGTAGTGAGTTTCCGTTGATTACATTTTTAAGGGAGAAATTAACAAACACTGCAGAAGATAATCACAACAACCTGTGTTTTACTATCAGATTACTTCTGCAGTAAATAACGCTTAGTCAATGTATGAAATTTGAATAGCCTATTTGAGTCAGCTTATGAAATCACCTTCTGATATTAGCATGTATCACTATATACTAGTTTGAATACCCTATTTGAGTCAGCTTATGAAATCACCTTCTTATATTAGCGTGTATCACTATATACTAGTATTTCATTTAAACGATTTCAGGGTATTTTTAATATTAAAGTATAAAATATTGTTTGGAATTTTAGACTAGTTTGGCCAGCAATAACACTTTCTTTAATCTATTATTACAATTATAAGTGTATATAGTTTTAAAGAAAGCTTTGTTTAATTGTTCAGTTTTAGACCTTCTATAACGATTCTCCAAAATATTTAATGCTAGTGTGAGCCATCTACCCGANTAAGTGTATATATATTTTTAAAGAAAGCATTGTTTAATTGTTCAGTTTTAGACCTTCTATAACGATTCTCCAAAATATTTAATGCTAGTGTGAGCCATCTACCCGNTTGTTTAATTGTTCAGTTTTAGACCTTCTATAACGATTCTCCAAAATATTTAATGCTAGTGTGAGCCATCTACCCGATTTAAATGAAATATAAAATTTAATGGCTTCTTATTAACCGCTATGTATGCAAATGTGGTATTAAATAGTTTTAGAACCCTGTTGGAGAAAAATTTGTTGAGCATTGGTTGGAAATCTATAGCAATTTATTAAGAACGTAAAAGGTTTAATTTGCAAAAACTCAGACAGTATGTGTTAAGAATAACTACATGAAATAAAACGGTACTTTCTTAGAGTAATATACTATTGGCAATAAATATATGAAATGGTTTGACCTAGACATATGATTTTAATATAATTTTCATGTAACATAATTTTATATGTAGTTACTTATGATATATTTATTATAGAATATGTATTTGTTATTAATATATAATGCAATTCTTCCAAAATTATAATTTTTACTTCTGACAAAAAATTAATCAAGACGTAAATATGCTCTGTCGAGCTGTCTACGTTTTAAAGAATTTATTTATTGCAAATGTGAATAATTTTTGCAAAGAACTTCAAACGACAAGGAAAAAACATAGATATACAAACACTATTTTGACCTTTAATTGAATTACCCATTAGTATTTACCAAGTAGTATGTATTCGTTCCCATGTACGTTTATCCTGCACTATCTTTCATAAATTCTGTAACGTAAAGTATTCGCTGTGTACACTCGTTCTACTATANATGTACGTTTATCCTGCACTATCTTTCATAAATTCTGTAACGTAAAGTATTCGCTGTGTACACTCGTTCTACTATGTATTTTAGCATCGTAGAAAGTAGAGTCGCAAATGAATTCATTCGTACGGTACCTTGCTTTCTCATTTACTGAATAGTTGTCTCAAATAATGCTATTAAAATGGCTAATATCCCTACCGTCTATTGGTAAAAAAATATCTCACCGCAATCAGATTACCAATATTACTATTACATTGTTGCAAATTTTAGTTCAGCTGGCTTCAAATATATATGAGTAGAGTTNAATCAGATTACCAATATTACTATTACATTGTTGCAAATTTTAGTTCAGCTGGCTTCAAATATATATGAGTAGAGTTACCGACGGGAACCCACAAGCAAGGAAAAAAACAGGAGTGGCAACACCTGAAAAATTTCCTGTCTGTAAAGTTTTGGATCAAACTGGGGATATCAGATCAAGTATGCTAGCGATAGAACACAGNCTGAAAAATTTCCTGTCTGTAAAGTTTTGGATCAAACTGGGGATATCAGATCAAGTATGCTAGCGATAGAACACAGTCAAGCGGGAAAATACGGCAGAGACAACTTTACTGTGTTTATGCTTGATTAACACTTCTGAAATAAACCTTTAANAGTCAAGCGGGAAAATACGGCAGAGACAACTTTACTGTGTTTATGCTTGATTAACACTTCTGAAATAAACCTTTAAAAAAAATACCTTGTTCGTAACCGCGCAAATGTCAAGACACAACGTTAGAAGTGAATGAGAAAAGCAAGTCCATGACTTGGCATATTAATGGAAGTGCAACGTTTATATATGAATTGGTTACCAGTGACCACTATAATGATTTCTATTTTGTATTGTTGCATTGGAGATAGAACTTGGGGGTATTCAAGCTTTAAATGACTTCACAGCGTCGTTGGAGCGACACTTACGCACTAGTCGTGTGATCGTGGCAACATTAGTTCTTACGTTTAACGTAAAGTAATACACAGTACGCATAAAGAGAAACGAAGCAGGGCTTGACGAGTACACAGCGCGACGTCTTCCAACAAAGCAGGCAAGGTACGTACCAGAAAACGCTTGTACTTTCACCCATTCAGTGGCCCTTACATGAAATAAGGCCAACAATCTGTTGTCCGATGGTACAATGCTGTACATCGACGCTCCACTGGCGTCGATGTTCTACCTGACGAAGCCAGTGAGAGTTTTCCGGTGACCAGTAATGCATGTTGTGCAGATTGAAGTTTCTGCGGTTTGTAAACGTTACTTCATCGGTGAACAGTACCTTCCTCATACACTCTTGACCTTGTTGTAGAACCCACTGGCAATATTCCCCTTCGCTGTTGAAAGTCATTGCCGAGTAGCTCTCGATGCAATGACACGTGGTAGGGGTGGTAACGATGCATGCGCTGAATGCGCGACACACTTGTTTTGCTTATTCCAATCTGCCGTTCAATTTCGCGAGAACTGGCGCGAGGTTTTACGGCAATAACTTCAAGTACTGTAAATTCTGCTGCTTCGTTTGTGACGCGCTTACTTCTAACCCGCTGCCGTGGAGAAAAACCTCGTGAAGTTTTACGACAAGACTAGTGAAGGTTGAACGGGATGGTTGATGTTGAGTAGGAAAAAACAAAAAAATGTTCGACATAAAGCTGTTGTGCAGCTGTAACATTTTAATAACGTTCTCCGTAGATTAAAATCATGTCGACCATATATTAATTTGTGAAACACATTGTACGTTCTAATGAATAACGGAGAATGTTTGCATAATTTATCATGTACATACTGTACTTCATGGCAATTACACCATTGCAATTTAACCTACCTCATTCCGTCTCCAGAAAAAACTTTCTCTGTTCCCTCGACAGGTTTGCGAGCAATTAGCACATATAGAACGCTTGCAGTACAACATGTACGATGCTCGTCACACCGATGTCCATTACAAAACTAAAGCAGTAACTGTTGTGCTGATTTCACCGTGAAAGCGGATGTAAACGTGTGCAGACGTTGAAAACCTCAGGGAGCGATGCACCAGAGTGTATTTACTATTACGTCAGTCATTTCTCCGAGGACATACAGCCAGGGTATGCAGTTATTTGTAGGCATACTAGATAACTCATCTATTGCCATGACAACACGGATGGGTACCCATTTGTTGTTATTGTTTTGCAATTCATATCTTTCAAATACATACATAAATGCACTAGTTATTACATAATATGATTTCCCTTACGATGTAATATGATCATTATGTGTCGTATTTTGTACGGTAATATCGGTTGGAATGTTATCGGAGGTGATTACGTTAAGTGGACCGACCTGTATATTAGCAAAATATTTTGCACTATCATATGTAGTGGTCTTTTTTAATAAGTGTAGTGGGTGCAATTCACGCCTGTGTTCAAGATTGACCCAAATGAGTTTTTTATAATATGAACTTATATGATCCCAAGATATTAAATTGTGTAAATGTTTCCGGCAATGTATGAAATCAAGCGTTTTACAGAATTCCGAGTCACTACATATAAAGCCTGAAATCACCCGGCAAAGTATATAATAATAAACCATTCACACTTTGCCTAGGCATTGTATAGAAAGTCCAACATTTTGTAGTTAAAGTATAATGTCACCTGTTCGCTACAATTTCACGTTACAGCATGTTTCTCCCTCCCTCGCCCCGTGCCACTGTACGCAACTACCTCCCGCTAATATTCAGTATTGTAACGTTTAAGGTGTCGGAACCACATGTTCAGTCTAGTGCTAATAACCACGTTGCTTTAATGAGAATACGTGAACCACACGTTCACGAGCTCCTTTGTGCCCACTCTGACTGCCGCAGTCGTATCCACTGCACCAGATACACCATACCAACTGGCTTGTGGGCCCGAGTGAGAGTGAAGTGTAGTTAATCAGTGTATTTAATCAGTGTTCATAATTGCAGCAAACTTCTCCCGCAAAGTGAATAATAAATGTTCATAATTGTCAACATAAAAGACCGTCGTCACATACACAGCCACAGCCAGGGACATTTGACATTGTATACATGGCAACGCTGTGGCTGATGCAATACAAACATTTAGGAATAATTTAATCATTTTTGTTATGTAGTTGTGTAAGGGTAGTTATGTTTTCTTACGTTAATTTAATTCATATCATTTTCCATCCCATAATCATCTTTTAGTGTGTATTGTGTTTCACTTTCTCACCGCTAGGAGTCGTCTCGCGTCACTTGTGGTGGAAGCCGAGCCCAAGCTCACCCCAGTCCTTCTCAGCACCTGAACGAGACCAGAAGTGTAAGTCTCTCGCTCCTCCGCGAGTACCGGCGAGGCCCTGGTACCGGCATGTTAGGCTGAAATCATCTTCACTACAATAGTATTCAAGTAATTAACCGGAACATTTATTTTGTTTGTATCAAGTACCGAGGGAGAGAGCAACTGTACTCTCACCGGATAGTTTTCAACGCAAACGCGTTTATCAACTTAAATCCACGTGTTTTTCGCCGCGCAAAGGCTGGGGCCATTTTTCATATAATTCATGCATTTATTCACCGTATAACGGGCGATGAATAAACCACTCAAACAGTAAAATAGTGTATTATTATTATAGGGCAACCTTGTAAGCGTTACCAGTGTTTAGTAAAATAGGGCAGGCTTACGAGACGGCCGACAGTCTCGCCATCCTATGTGAAGTGTGCAGCTGTAAGTACGCGACAATCAAGCAATAACTGATGGCAGGTTCACCAGGGTCCCTGGGCCGTCGACTGTACGACCCTCACTTCATTAGCTCACCACTGAGTTATGGCGCCGGGCAAAATTATATCGCCAAACCAGCCCTGGTAACCGACGCCACGTCAGAGACTACAATTTGACGCTGATATATTTCGATTTTGAAGTTCAAGTGTCAAATACAGCATATTTCTCTGTGATGGCGACTATCATAAGCTAGTGTTGGACGTTCATGTTGCAAAGGACAAGGATTGGAAGGACCCTCGTGATACTGGCTACTGAACAGGCACGATGTCATGACTGTTGAAAATCAAAGCAAGCTAAGTCATCCTTTAAGACAAGGTGATAGTTCTATTCAGTTTTGTGTAAGTGATGCGGAGTTATTTGATGTACAACATGAAGCCCACTTAGCGATAGGCCATGGAGGTTCAGACAGGATGTTAAAAGAGCTTGCTATTAAGTTCAAGAATTACACATTATGATGTTGAACTGTGCCTTCATTTGTGCGAGCCTTGTCAAGGAAAGGTGTAAAAAAGGGTATTGTTTCAAAACCAATTATTTATTCCGAATTTAATTATCGCTGTCGGGTTGAACTCATCAATTTACAATCACAGCCAAGTATAAGTTTTAAGTTCGTTATGGTTTATCAGCCCATTTCGACGTAGTCTGTCGTCCTTCGGGTCCTCAAAACAAAGATTTCTGAAGAAATTGCGCCCAACCTCGTTGATATTTTTTAACTATTTGGCGCTCAATCTATTTTGCATTTTGAAAACGGAAGAGAATTTCCAAGTAAGATCATCAGTAGTTTGAAAGACTATTGGCCTTCATTATTAATTGTTCACGGTTAACCCCGTCATTCACAGTCAGGGCAGTGTCAAACGGGCAAATAAGACATTGAAAATTGTATGATTGCCACTTGGATGAAAATGAGAAAACCGACCAATGGAGTGAGGGCTGGCGGTTATTTCAGATAATGAAAAAAAGAGCCCTACATTCAATAGATCACCTTATAAAGCTATCCTTGCATGCAAGGTTAAGGTAGGGCTTACTACATCTTCACTTCCCTATGAAATATTACAGAATATTGAAAGATAAGAAGATCTCTAAGTCAACAACAACGTAAAGAGTATAGAAAATACCGATGCTTCATAACTTAATTAATAGACCCTTTTAATTCTAACGTAATACAGAATACATAAAATGCAAACACTGCTGTACACATTGATATTATAGAAACTTCCAGCTCAGCCGAAATCAGCGAGCCAAATCACAATTTTGACGCATACAAGACTCCCGCCAGAATCCGACAACCACATGCTGTGTACACTCTGAGAAATTATTCGGAAATTTACCAGATCAGTGTAAACATATGAGAAATGCGATTGGTAAAGATTTTTCCCATACATTTATTGTAGCTTTGCTATATTTGCTCAGGAAACAATCAAATGCCTAGTGAAATTCCCATGTTTGTACAGCAGTGATTCTAAACTCCCCTATATTTGCAACCTGATGTGTGGTATTATTTCCATACTTTGTCCAGGTTAGGGAGTTTACTAAAAAAAATATTTTAGATTGTATGTTCAAGCGAAACTTCGGGTACTTTCAAGTGTGCTGAGTGCTGCAGAGACATGCGTAGCACGTGTGCACAGTTAATAAACGGCAATGATGATTGTGTAGACAAGTGTGATGAAGGCATGAAACTGTGTACTGTATGCCTCAAAGCGCAAAATGTATTTGAGGGAAAAAGTGGTCGAAATCATTTCTCGAACTTCAGGCAAAGAAAATGGAATCCGGTTATGAAAAAATATCTATATATATCCTACAGTTCCTGTGTGGGCGTGTGTTCGTGTTCCAATTTCTGGAGTACACAAATGACGAGGATTCCTGCGGACTTTCCTAGCAGTCGTCATGAGTGTGACAGAAGACGGACTTTACAGATTGGGAACCACTAACGGATCGCTAAAGCAGCTTTGCACGAGATCGCAGTTCACTGTGTGCCCAAACCACCAACTGGAGTTGAAGATGTTCCTGACCAAGAAACCGCATTTCGTTCTTTCTGTTGCTACTGCCCAATCATCGGTTTCCGGACAAGGGTTCGTAAAATGCGTGTGCAATACTAAACGCCAAACCAAAAATCGTTATTGTGTACAAAATGAAAGAAAGCGTACTAATTCCCAATGCCGTAGCACTCTTGTCTTGTTGTAATGAGTAATGCGTTTTATATATCCAGAAACACTGGACGGTCAAAATATTTCATTTATTTTTTAAATAAAATTTTTTTATAAAGGTTTTGTTAATTTTTTTATTGTTTTACTCTATTTTAAGAGAGAATAACTTATCTTAAAATGTTATACGAACTTGTCTGTGTGAGTGTCAAGTCAAAAAATTCATTTTAATATTGTGTTAAATTGTTTTCATTTAATTTTGCAATAAAATATTTTCATATAAAAATGGCGTCAGCATATTTAACACTCTGTCAAAATATTCACGAGAATTGTACGCAATACCTAGGCAATATTCAGAATTCTTAGTTAAAGTATCAAGAACGCTCGAAAAATAACGCTATTTCATACCTTGGCAAAAAGTGCCAGGCACTATTTGAAATGCCTGGTATTGTACACAATGCCTGAACTTTGTATTTTGCCGGTAACATATATACAGTACACAAACGTTTTATATGCGCTGCAGTTTTGCTGATAAGTCACAAGAGAGGTCGCTATAAACGACGTAACACCAGTTTGTATTAGGGTAATTAAGTGCAATTACAATAAGTTTATTGCTGTGGCTATGAGTAGGCCATTTTTCTTACGTTGAGTGAGTATAACGAAATTCTTCAAATGTTATTCATATGATTCGACCAAGTAAGAGAGTCGCTCTGTACTACTAAATTTTTAACTGACTTTGTCATAAATATTTGTTGATACTGTACCGTAACAGGGCTGATTTTAAGTGGTTCGGTGGCTCGAATTATCCATAGTGTACTGTGTTGTATGGGAATTAATTTGCAGCTCATTGTTCTTCGACCAATAAACTATCTTCTTCGAGTTGTTATTAATTATATAAATGCAGCTATTTAAACTACTAGGTACATCACATAAGTATATCTGGAAATCGTTCGCATAAGCCCGGAATTACAAAGACTTGACGCTTCACGTAAGCGGACTGTACCTTGACTGGTGTGTTTCAATAAGAACTATTGCGATCGTTTTAAATGTAAGTTCAAGTGGAAAAACTTGTCAATGTCAAGCTGTTGCGTGATTCGTGATACGCGACTCTGTACCACGTGATCTTGCCGACCAGTCACAATAGCGACGAAGTTGTTTATCTTTGATTTTCACTGTTATGTTTTTATTTTTGCCATGACGTCTGTTCACGCATTTTATCTAACGTATATGCGATTTATCCTGGAAAATAGAACGAAATTGTAGTAGAATTTAGACTAGAATAATTTTGTTTGTTAATTCGTACATATGTACGGAGATTTTTACATTACTGCAGTTTATTAATTATGTTTCTCGGAACTATAAAAATTCTGCCACGAAATGCGGAATGTTTAACATTAAGTTTGCATATTTTAGTACTTCACGAAATAATTAAATTTCCTCGAGCAGTCAGTTTTTATTGCGTAGGATTTATTCGCATACACACAAAAAAAATGTCTGCATCTCCAAGGTACTTTTCATTCTTGCCGCTATGACTGTACCCCAGTTGTTTTCAAAGTTCGTACAAATCGCGAGCGCCAAACTTTACAATATTATCTTCGCCACGTCAATGTTACAACACAAATAGCCATGTAAAACTTGAATTTTTAAAAATATAAATTTGAAAGCAATAACTCTTTTATTCCCGACATTTTTATTCCGTACACGATGTTTACGTGTTTACGTGAAGTATCATAATATAGCACCCGAAAACACCACGTTTTACGTAAACGTGAAAGTGTATCGTGATGCTTTTTACGTGAAACGTGAAGTTGTCGTAACCCCAGTCTAAAAGAGGCAATTTACATATTACATGGGTCCCGGTAAATCGTTTATGAAAATGGAAAACAATAATTGTCCCAGGACTGATCCCTATGTGATGCCACAGGACACATTGTGCCATTTGTAATATAATAATTCAATTTGTAACGCTCTGTGTACGGTCACTTAGGAAAGACCGAAAACACTGCACTGCAAAGACAGAAAGATTGTAGGGTGTCAATTTTTTTTCGAAAGTATATTACGTTTTACAGATTAAAATTTCGGAAATAAATTATAACAAAAATGGTTAATTTCCTACATACTGAAAACGTTTTGTACGGTTCACAAACATTTTATTTGGAAACTTATTGCCAAAGGTTTTTATGTAACTCTGCAATGAAAAATACAAAATATTTATGTAGCGCCGTTCTACTGTGCATGTTTGTTAAAATTCATTGTTGGTTTTACTCATTCCACATTAACTTTTCATAAAATTGGTACTAATTTACTTGTATTACAAAAATTATCTTGGCAACTAGATTCAAGAAGCATTAATGGTAAAAATACTGATTTGTATTACAGTGAATTGCCTATTTTCTTCCTACTGTCATATGTGATGTGTGTCAAGGTCGTATCAGTGCTATCCTTAGCTAAAAACTGGATCATAATTGAGATAACAGGCAAATGCTGTTAATATAAATGTAGAGCTGATTATGCACAACATATTCGAAAGCTTTGGATAATGATCAAAATATGCTATTTGGCCTTCATTCTTTGCAAATACTAGGGGATTTAACTTTCGCTACTGGTCCTACGTAAACTGTTTTCTATTGGCTAAGAATGAGCCCTGTTTTCTGCGAGTAGTTGGAAATATCAGTTATGGAAACACTAACAAAAGGAATGATTTTTTTATTAATATTATTGTGATATCGTTCGAGCCTACCACTTCATACGATAATTCTACTTATGGTCCGCGACACCACAGTTAGAGAACTTCTTTAAAGGGAAATCTTTTGTAATTTGAGTTGAGTTGAGAAATTAGGGCGGTTCTTAACAACGATGTCTTGAGAGCCAATGAGGGTGAAATGAAGTGAGAATGGAGCAGTGCCAGAATGCAAGAGTGGGGAAACGGGAGATCCTCGAGAAAACCTGCCGACCAGCGGCACCTTCCGGCACGATTCCCGTTAATCGAAAATCCGGGAGTGACCCGGCCGGGGATTGAATCCGGTATGCCTTTGCGGGAGGCGAGCTGTCTAACCGCTCAGCCACCGCGACCCCTTTTTGTAATTTGCCGCGGTATGAAAATACGTTTCTCGAATGACTATTCAAAGTTACGTTGTCAGAGGTACAAAATTACAAATGTTCAGTTCAAGTTGTGTAGCGAGGGGGGGGGGTTTATGCTCTGTTTGCAGCTAACTCCAAGGCGTTTTAAGATTGTCACAAAGGGCTCGATGGGACAATTAAGCAGGCAGTAGTCTCCCCGTTTAATTAAATTTCGTTCCCCCGAACAGCACGTGCGCGGGTGTTCCCCGTAGTTTTCTGTACTCTTCAAATAACTGCGCAGCTTATAAAGAGTTACCTTTGCAAGCACCTTAAAACAGGCGAAAACAGGAATCACCTTTGCGCATACTCCATTTCAGCTTTTAAGCCTTTGGAACGAGTGGTCATTTCAAACGTTTAATTATCATATTTACGTGATTTTGCGTCAAACTTTATGAAATAATTCATACAGCTGACTTTTGCATCGAAACTAGGAGCAGGGTTAATNTACGTGATTTTGCGTCAAACTTTATGAAATAATTCATACAGCTGACTTTTGCATCGAAACTAGGAGCAGGGTTAACGTCGTGCCATAGCAATAACGCCGAATTATAACAACATTATTTTTCCTCTGGTCTTTATAATTTCGCAATGTCTTGTTAGGATGTTTCGTTGTACTTGAGATGGGAAGAAACATGACTAATGTCACGGTGGAAAATGCCAGGAGTCGCCANTACGTGATTTTGCGTCAAACTTTATGAAATAATTCATACAGCTGACTTTTGCATCGAAACTAGGAGCAGGGTTAATGTCGTGTCATAGCAATAACGCCAAATTATAACAACATTATTTTTCCTCTGATCTTTATAATTTCGCAATGTCCTGTTAGGATGTTTCGTTGTACTTGAGATGGGAAGAAACATGACTAATGTCACGGTGGAAAATGCCAGGAGTCGCCAGTTGTCTGCATAACATTAGTTTTCCATAACTTGAAGAGAGTATTAGATAAATCCAGGAATCGGAACGTGATGTGTGATATACCGCGGACAAGTTGTATAAAGTTAGGACAGTTTATGTAGCCTCGTTTTGCGAACCAAAAAATGTTGTCAAACTACATTTTAGCGACCGTAGTGATCACATCAGGTGTTCTTTCTTCAGAACATCATTGCTTGCGTTCTTCGTTCTGCCACAGTAAAACAAACCAATTTAATTTATTTTAACCTGTACGTGTTCTTGGCCAGGGGAGTTTCCTGCTGCGAGTATTGATTGCAGAGGAAATATAGAAGCATAAAATAAGTCAAATGCACCAGACGTTGTTCAGTATTAGAAATACTCAAACGGGCCTTTGTGTTTGAATCTACTCGATCTAACGAAAATATGTAAAAGTGTATAATTTCAGCAACATTTATGTTCGGCAATGTTTCCATCAACTTCAGCTTATTTTTACTTGGGAAATGTGTCTGTAGTTACTTTCTGACTGGAAAAAAATATTAAAGTAAGCAATATAGTCAATAAATTATACTTTCGTATGCATGCAGTTACGCCCAAGGATGTGCACCATGTTACAGATAATTTTCTGTTATTATTAAGATATTTTTCACTGTGATAATGAAAGTGATATGCACACTGCAAATAATTTATTAGTCTTTAAAAGTTAACTTACAAGTTTGATCAATAATTTTGCGTTAATATATCCACAACTTTTCAAAGTGTATTTTGTCAATAAATTCCTCAGTACGGCATATCAACATTCAGTTCTGAGCTCAGTAAAATGGTATTCTAATCTAAAAAATTCCCCGACTCTTTCAAAAATGAAAACATTTAACACCTCGGTCAGATGGTATTCACCACTAACTGTAAGACACTGATTAATACGTAAACATAAAAATTTTAACTATAAGAATGCATTTAAATAGGCCTCGAAATTCATTTTACAGTCTAAGAAATTGTTATCCTAGAGAGAACTGAGTGGATAATGCTTTGAACAGGAGCATATGTTCGGGAAAGTACTACGCTATAAATAAAACAAAATAATATCAATTATTTCTGTCTCCCGCGTCTGCTGTGTGAAATAGCGTTACTGGCGTAAATTCCAATTCCGATAAGAATTGTTTCCATTAATTTAATTGTTTCGTTATTGGTTTTCAGTTCCAGTAGTCTGATTGTCATTACAATCAAGTTCACAAAAGTAGCTGTTTCATTTTTTGGCTCATTGACTTCGTTGCAAACATTGTGCCAGCGAAGCATCGTCTTTACACTTTTTCAACGGTACCTGAACTGAGTTGGTTTTCCTTTGCCGCGGCCAGAATTTGTGTGAACAGATCTTCCTCCGACACTTCAAGTGCCTTTTAGAAACGACTCGTGTAGCCGCATAAGAAAGAGTCGAGCGAAATTAAATCTGGTGATCGTGCGGGCTTCAAGTGCGTGAAACACTTGACATTTCGCCATCGCATGTAAAATAAACATTACAATGGGCATGATCACTGTATTCATACATCGGTCAAGTGAAACTGGGAAAATATTAGAAAAGTAAATAAATTACAAATCTCCTAATTTTCACAGTTGTGTGCATCAGCAAAACAGAAAGCTGGGGGAATTCATTTCAGTAGTGGAATGGCAAGATGCGCGTGGCTCTTAACATCGAGGTCTTGAGAGCCGATGAGGGTGAGGTGAGTGTGGAGCAGCGACGGAATGCAAGGGCGGGGGGAAACAGAATATCCTGAGAAAACCCGGTTACCAGCGGCATCGTCCGGGGCACGATTCCCACTTGCGAAAACTCGGAGTGACTCGGCCGGGGATTGACCGCTGTTCGCCATGGTGGGAGGCGGGCAGTCTAACCGCTCAGCTGCCGCGGCCCCGTCGCGGTTTAATCAGACTGTTTGTCTTCCACTACGGCGAAGTAGATTTGGTTCCCAGAGTGATTAACACGGGTTTTCGCTTGCGGGAAACGCGGTGGGTGCTACTTTTGACTGGCTCTCACTCCGTTTTCCCCAACCAATTAATTCCGTTGCAGCTCGATCAGCTGTGCCTAAGCTCACCCTCGCCCACGCTGAAGACCTTGGTTCATGAAGGCATGCCGTTACGGACGACAATAACAAGTACGCCAGGCGCCCCATCGCCCATAGGCACGGAGCGCTGGAAACTGTGCAGGTAAACTATAAATATGCAACATTTTTTAATCATTTCAACTAATTATTCGTATTAAATACTCTTAATATGATAAAAACAAACCGACGCGGGCTTGGAAAATTGATTTTTATCTTTTCTGGTGAAAAGGCGTATTCCCAGGTAAGCCTTAATTACTAAACATCTAAAGTACAGAAAATATGTCCGGACTGCTAACTCTTACGTGCTGCCCAAACCCGCCAATTATGGCTTCGTCCTTGAGTTCTCAAAGCCCGCTGAATGTCAGGGTTTCGTCACAGAATAGACAAATACAGAGCAGCAAATTAGCGATGAGATTGGTTTGACGTGGGCGTACCCGTTCGCTGATTGGCTGCATGCGGAAGTGGGGAGGGGATGGATTGAAGTGGACTTCTTGTCTGAATGGCTATTGAGTGCTGCGAGATATTAGCTATTGGTTGGGCCGCCGCCTAGCTAGTTATCTACCAGGCGCTGATTGGTGAATGACGTTGCACCACAGAGTAGATGTAAGTACACTGAGACGAAATGTCATGGTGATTCCTTTAGCGTGGGCGTACCCATTCTCCGATTGGCTGCGTCCCCTATACATTCACCGTAGCCTTCCTACATTTGCTCAGGATGCAGTCAGATGCGTAGGGAAGTTCCCAGCTTTGTATAGTAGCGACGCCAAACATGCTTATATCTGCAGATTGATGTGTGGTATTGTTACCATACAGTGTATAGGTTAAAAACGTCTATTAGAGTTTAGGAAGTTTACCAGAGANGCCAGGGAATTGTGTACAGGGTACCGCATGCTGCGAAAGGTACCCAATTTGCCGGAATGCCGGCTGGAGAGTATTTTACCAGGCGGTGGTTGGCGATCGGCGCTCCTACAGTTCGCTGGCCAGAGCCAAAGACTGTTCTCAGGAGTCGGCGTATGCGGGAGCACCACAACCGGGAAAAAAAATCAATATAAAATATATAAATACAGTTCATTCGCGGTTTCTTCACACTTTTTGAATCAAACCTTTGAAAAATCACTCATGCATGACGTGTTTCGCTGTAATCTAAATATTCCACGTGTGACAAGCATTTTACATTTGTGTTATCATAAATGCACATTGTTGTAGGTTAAATGGAAGTTTCTCTTACATTTTGTCAATGAATCATAATATCTATCATATAGGATTAATATGAATAGAAACAGGGTGAAAATAGATGTGTTGGTAATGCCTAGTAAGAAATAGTTCTTATGTAAAATATAATTACACTGAGTGCGCACGAATGCGGTGCACCGTCTCTCTGGTGTTATTTTCCAGACTTGGTTAAGCTGTGTCAGCACGAGCCGGAGGAACGTCCCGGAAGTAGAACTTAGGCAGGGCATCAGAAAAGTGTGAAGTAACCGTGAATGTATTATATTTTACCATTCGTTTGGTTATGAGTTATGCATTTCACGATAAAATGTATGTATTTTTTTAGCATGTTTATTTATAAGATGTAAAATGTTGTATCAACGAAATATCGTGGCGCGGGGCGCGGGGAGCTCGAGAGCAGAGCGTCGACGAGTCTTGCCCGCGTCATCCCGCGCGTCCTTTGTCGGCGAAGCACGCGATCGAACGACGGGGGCGTTTAAAGCGACCCTGCGCCGAGCTCCTGCGCCGACGGACGCGCGACAAAGACGCACTCTGAGAAATTATTCGGAAATTTACCGTACCAGTGTATACGCTTGGTGGGGAAGCAGGAATGGTAATGTTTTCCCCTACTACACATTTATTGTAGCCTTCCTGCATTTGCTCGGGAAACAGTTGAATGCGTAGGGAAGTTTAGAGACGCTAAAAATTCCTACATCTGCAGCTCGATGCGTGGTATTATTACCATACAGTGTGTAGGTTAAAAACTTCCATTACAGTTTACTGACGTTTAATACCCTTAAGCTCCAAACGGAGGTATGGATAAGTGAAATACTAGGCAATGTCAGTTGATAAGCTGCTACCGACTTCCAGAACAGCCGCATTAACTGAGAACCGGCAAATATATGAGTGATGAAAATCATATTTCTGCGGATGTCCCAAATAAATCGGTGAAATTTAGTTGCAGTAATAATCATTGTCCTGGTTATATTTTCCATCAGAACCATACTCACTGGTTTTAGGTTCCATTATCACTATTTCAGGTTTAGATAAAGTTATTGTGCTGTATGGACAGGAAGTAGAGTTATTAATTTACTATCGGTCAGAAAAACAATGTTTTTTTTTTCTATCATTAAATTGCATTTTAGGTTTCTCCAATCCAAACTGGGTACAATAGAACAGAGAAAATAATAAATTATTTCTTTCTTTATTGAAAACACATTTAGGTGACATCGAGAATACTTTATGATTCCTCATATTGGTTTAAAAAGGACAAGACAGCTATTAGAGAGCTTAATTAAAAATTCTCCCAACAATGAGGAAAGTTTATCAACTTTTTTTTCCTATAAACAAACTTGCTACTTGAAACTTTCGTACGATTTCCGATAATTTCTATCACGCCTGTAAGTCATGTTGCTGTCCTGAACCCACTCTTTTTATTCTGTAAGTACGNCGATTTCCGATAATTTCTATCACGCCTGTAAGTCATGTTGCTGTCCTGAACCCACTCTTTTTATTCTGTAAGTACGTGTTTTCTATGAGCTTAACAAAAGCTTAACAAAATCTTAACAAAAACTTTGCATAAAATGCTACCATTCCAAATAACCACAGAAAACTCTTACATCTTTAAAAAGGGGATGTTAATGGCTTTGTTTTATCAGGATATGTTTTCAGAGTACTATCTGAAATTATAAATCCTGCTACCAATTAGGTAGGGGACGCAGATTTTGGTCACGATTTTACATCTGAAAAAAAAATCCGCAATTATTGATGTTTGAAACAAATGAGATACGAGTAGATGAAGACGGGGTTCCAACGACGATCGTGAAGAGCTCGGAGATGGTGGTATAAAACGTCCCGACACTTTGACAGATCAGACAAATATTGTTTTTTTTCTCACTAGATAACGAATTCTAATGGCCTCTACTTGGTGCTTGGTGTAAAATATATAGTTTAAACCTCTTTAGCTCGGGAAACTGATGTCCGTTTCGGTAAATCTGGTTTGATTCCCGACGATCACTTCACCTTCATTGGCGTGTTTTACAGATGATAAGCGCCATCCAGATTCGGCATTCGCTTACTTGCAAAAATCACTTAATTGCCTCCATTCCAGTACCCGCGCGTACTAAATTTTACTAACTTGAAAATATAAAAATCTTTATTGCCTTGTCACTCAAATTGTACCGGTTAAATTTAGAAGATGTAAATCGATAGAAATTCGCCAGCTGTCTCCCGAAAGTTAAATTGGTGGTGTTGAACAAATTCCGAAATGCAGCCAAAATNATCGATAGAAATTCGCCAGCTGTCTCCCGAAAGTTAAATTGGTGGTGTTGAACAAATTCCGAAATGCAGCCAAAATTTTACAATATGTTACACAAAGGAGACTATTAACCACAGAACAACAATTGTAACACGAAATGTGGGAACATACAAACAGCGATCCTTCTTCGTAAAATTGACTGCACCCCACTGTGTAATTTGTGCTGTCTAATATTAATACATCCTAGTGCTAACCGACTCTTCAAATATCTCTGCCTAGTGACAAACAAAGGTGGTCGAGTTTAATAAGGCAACGGTGTGTAAACCGTTGTATATGTATTCAGCTACATGTAGGATCTATAAAAATGTAACTAGTAGTGTAAAATAAAATACAAAATAAATATGTGAATAAGATAAGGTGACTTTTTATTTAATGTTTCCTTAGAATAACTCCTAAACACGGTATGAAAGCAAAGTANTCGATAGAAATTCGCCAGCTGTCTCCCGAAAGTTAAATTGGTGGTGTTGAACAAATTCCGAAATGCAGCCAAAATGTTACAATATGTTACACAAGGGAGACTGTTCACTACAGAACAACAATTGTAACACGAAATGTGGGAACATACAAACAGCGATCCTTCTTCGTAAAATTGACTGCACCCCCACTGTGTAATTTGTGCTGTCTAATATTAATACATCCTAGTGCTAACCGACTCTTCAAATATCTCTGCCTAGTGACAAACAAAGGTGGTCGAGTTTAATAAGGCAACGGTGTGTAAACCGTTGTATATGTATTCTGCTACATGTAGGATCTATAAAAATGTAACTAGTAGTGTAAAATAAAATACAAAATAAACATGTGAATAAGATAAGGTGACTTTTTATTTAATGTTTCCTTAGAATAACTCCTAAACACGGTATGAAAGCAAAGTAATGGCTGTATTGTTTATAACTTACTGTACAAACAATGGATTAGTTTATTGGAGCAAACTACAATTTTGCTGAACTATATGATGTAACTTATTGTTTATGAAAACCATTGTATATTTAAGTTTCTGGGTTATTTCACCACTTCTCACATTGTGTAGATTACGTACATTTTTGTTGTTTTTCCGTTAGACCTACGAGGCTTCCTGTAGAATACTGATGCAGAAAATAAAACACGAAACACGATGGTCTCAAGTGTCCCGTCAGCTCATGGTATAAAAACTAAACAAAAAATATTTAAAAAATCAGACTGACATGTAGTATATACAGATATCTCAAGCATAGTTTATATTTCACCAGATCATTAAAAATTTAGCCTATATCTACAATGAGCGATTCGAAAGAGAAAGTGTTTATGTGATGCCAGAAAAGAAGACTGTTCCACACAGACTATACCAATTTTTACCACAACGGCCAGTCGGAAAAAATTTATATTAAATTTTGGTTGCTAGTAGCAGATAAGTGAATTTTCGTCTGCAAATGAAAGATTTACGGCACTTTTATTTGCACAGTAATAACCTATTAGTCGTCTCGTAAAGTGTGATGTGTTTCGAATGCACCACTTTTTTTCTTTTGGAGTATCTCTCGTATTAGGTAGATTGTAGACCAGATTTACGATATATATATACTGGAGAGCCAAAAAAACTGGTAGAGGCGTGCGTATGCAAATAACAGAGGTATGAAACCCGTCAGAGTAACGCGATGCGGTCGGCAGGTACTANTATATATATATATATATACTGGAGAGCCAAAAAAACTGGTAGAGGCGTGCGTATGCAAATAACAGAGGTATGAAACCCGTCAGAGTAACGCGATGCGGTCGGCAGGTACTATATAAGACAACAAGCGTCTGGTAAAGTTGCTAGATCGGTTACTACTGCTACAATAGAAGTTATCTAGATTGAAATGAGTTTGAACGTGGTGTTATAATCGGCGCACGACAGATGGGACATAGCATCTCCGAGGTAGCGATAAAATTTGATTTTTTCGTACGACCATTTAACGAGTGTACCGTGAATATCAAGAATCCGGTAAAACATCAAATCTTCGACATTGCTGAGGCCGGAAAAAGATCGTGAACGAAAGGGACGAACGACGACTGACGAGAATCATTAAACGTGACAGGCGTGCAACCCTTCCTCAAATTGACGCAGATTTCAATGCTGGGGCATCAACAAGTGCCAGCGTGCGAACTATTCAACGGACCATCATAGATATGGGCTTTCGGAGCCGAAGACCCACTCGTGTACCATTGTTGACTGCACGACACAAAGCTTTACGCCTCGCCTGGGCCCGCCAACACCACCATTGGACTGTTGATGACTGGAAACACGTTACCTGGTCTGACGAGTCTCGTTTCCAATTGTATCGGGCGGATGGACGTGTACGGGTATGGAGACATCCTCATGAATCCATGGACACTACATGTCAACAGGGGACTGTTCAACCTGGTGGAGGCTCTGTCGTGGTATGGGGCGTGTGCAGTTGGCAAGAAATGGGACCCCTGATACGTCTAGATACGACTATGAGAGGTGACAGATACGTAAGCATCCTGTCCGATCACCTGCACCCATTCATGTCCATTGTGCATTCCGACGGACGTGGACAATTCCAGCAGGACAATGCGACACCCCACACGTCGAGAGTTGCTACCGAGTGGCTCCAGGAACACTCTTCTGACTTTAGACTCTTACATTGGCCACCTAAATCACCAGACATGAACATTATTGAGCATATCTGTGATGCCTTGCAACGTGCTGTTCAGAAGAGATCTCTACCGCCACGCACTCCTATGGATTTGTGGAATGCCCTGCAGGATTCATGGTGTGAATTGCCTCCTGCATACTTTCAGACATTAGTCGAGTCCATGCCATGTAGTCTTGCGGCACTTCTGCGTGCTCGCGGGGGCCCTGCACGATATTAGGCAGGTGTACCAGTTTTTTTGGCTCTTCAGTGTATGTACATACGTGTATACATATACATAAAGTTATGCAAGGATTGTAGAATATAGAGGTGAAATAATGGCTTTTATCCAAGTGATATCTAACACAACTTACTTGTTTCAGTTGGCACTGAGTTATTTGTACATAGGGCTACACATTAAACGCTTTATGCGTTGTTAATACCAGTTCTGAAAGAAATTTATGCGAAACCTTTTTTCACGTTTTATACCATGTGTTGTAAAACGTAACAATAACCTTAAAAAATTCATATTGATGGGTCAGTATATGTATTTGTTATGTTTAAGGACAACAGCTGGGGGCTAATGCTCTGAGGTGCCAACGCCGTCTTGAATTTCCGCCATTTTGCAATGTTTATGACAAAAGTATGTTAGTCAGTTTGTTTCCGCCAGACATGTTGTTTCTTTTATATCCGCCATTTTGTTTTTTCCCTTTTTTTCTCAAAATTCCTATTTTCCCTTTAAAATGTACTTATTTCCCCTCGAATTTATTGTTTTATCCCTAGAAATGTCTATAATTTACCCTCTTTAGTAGTAGAAGATTCTTGTAAATTAATTTTTGCTTTCCCGCCACTAGAGCCGCATGTCCGCCATATTGACAGATCCTAAAAAACATCCCTTTGATGTTGAGCTACTACATTAATAGCCTTAGTTAGCTAAAATTCGTAGTGTTCCTCAATTTGCCTCAGTGACTCAATTTTGGGCCTGAGGAATCAGCAGTAATCTTTCATTCGATGGGTTATAAAATTTTAAATATTAAAATAAATATATTTAAATAATTTTTTTTTTTTTCAAAAATTTACAATTATAAATGTATCAAGCATCATGTCTACGCATTTGTATTTTCAAGGATAATAATATTATGATATCACGACTATCGACTTGGTAAAGCAAGATTTTATAAAATAAAAGTTATCTTTCATTTTATATATATTTATTTAACTTTTACAAACAAATGTATCGAGAGTCGTGTCTAGAGTATCGAATTTTTTTAACAGATAATAAAGAATGTGCCGTCAGAAAATATGATTATGTGAATAGGACCAGCACCAAATTGGATTTTGTAAGCATACTAGCTGACCCGGCAAACGTTGTTTTGCCATAAAAAGTATTTCTAGAATTAGCTATATATTAGAATTAGCTATATATTAATATATAGCTGTCAAATAGTCAGCTAGCTGACCCGGCAAACGTTGTTTTGCCATAAAAAGTATTTCTAGTGATTATAGTATTAGAAAAAAATTACTATAACTTAATGTAAGTGTGTATTATATTATATTAAAGTATTATATAAATTACTAATATCGCTATAAAAAAATAATGGTTGGTGGTAGAAGGGTGAAAATTTAGGAGGGTATGCATTTTTTGATGCCACATCATAAAAAAATAAAAAATTAAAATTTTGTTCAAACAATAAAAAAAAATTGTTTGGGGGTGGCCACTCTTACTACTTAGTGGAGACCGGCTACTCCGTGCTGTGTCCCTGGGAGACACCTGGTGGGAATAAATTGTAACCTAGATCGATAAATGATCGATGATAATTGATCAGTTATCGACCTAGGGTAAAATTTATTAAATTACTAATTTCGCTATAAAAATAAGGGTTGGTGGTAGAAGGGTGAAAATTTAGGAGGGTATGTATTTTTGGATGCCACATCATAAAAAAATAAAAAATTAAAATTTTGTTCAAACAATAAAAAAAAATTAATTTGGGGGTGGCCACCCTTATTACTTAGGGGTGTAAAAAATAGATATAAATCGATTCTCAGACCTACCGAGTATACATAAAAAATTTCATAAAAATCGGTCTAGCCGTTTCGGAGGAGTTCAGTGACTAACACTGTGACGGGAGAATTTTATATATTAGATAAATGTATTAACAAATATACAGTATGTTATATATTTTCGGACTTCTGTTTTAAAGTCGAATGTTAAAGAAACATTATGAACTTTGATTATTCGCACTTTTTCGACACCATATTAAATTAGGTAGCGATGGGAGCGATTTTTTAATTTTTTTTATTAATTATGTAACCAGTCAGAGCCTCAAGTGCAACGCAGTGGTTGCCTTACCACAGGACATGTTTTAAGGGCAGAATGTTAAAAAAATTCTTACCCCAATGAACTTATAAGCATAGTTGGCCATAATTTCCGAACCATTTAAGTTACGGTCACCAATTTCGGACTGTAGGTACTGCTCCTACCACTGATCAGTGTAATGTGTCTCATTAGGCCTTAAGCCATCTTACAAGCATAGTTGATTGCCATTTTCAATATGTTTTAATATACAGTCACCAAATTCATAACATAGGAATCTGTAGGTTTTATAAAGAAATACTCCGGATCACTTGAATAAACTATTTATTAGTTTTAAGAAAGAACAATATAATTTCAACAAGGCACATATCGCCATGACACTCCAATGGTAGCTTGATAGCTAATCATTTGTTTACAGTGTTGCCATCTTAAAAATATAACAAACTTTTAATATTGCATTGTATATTATATTACAACACCCACCCTCAATGCAATATTTACCTAAATTTTACACTAATAAATTTACATGGTTACTCCACACTGATTAGTGAATTTAAAAATTAACTCTTTGTTTAGGGCTTTTGTAAACATATCAGCTAACTGTTCTTCAGTTTTTACATATTTCAGAGACACTCTACCTTTTATTATTAATTCTTTAATATAGTGAAATCTAATATCGATATGTTTTAACCGCTTAACACTACTTGTATTTGCAACCGATATTGCGGACTGGTTGGTACAAAAAATTGTAATCGGGTCAACAATTTTTACCATTAAATCATTTAACAAATTTTGTAACCAACATGCTTCACTAGCTGCCATACTAATTGCTATGTATTCAGACTCATTTGATGAGAGACTTACAGAGCATTGCTTCTTCGAACACCATGAAATCAAACAATTTGAATACATGAAACAATAGCCAGTGGTAGATTTTCTATCTCTGAGATCTCCTGCCCAATCAGCATCGCAGTAACCCACTAGCGATTTATCATTACATTTATAAACCAATTTATAATCAATAGTATGTTTTACATATCATAATACCCTTTTTAAAGCCGTTAACAGTACATCGTTTGCAACACATATGTTCACTTGCGCCGGAATCAATTAACCACTCTGTTTCATGATATTGTTTTTCGAACGAGTTTGACACCACAAACGCGTTACTATCCTTGTTTTTCTTGAAGCGGCACTAATTCTTGTTATGGCCGGATTTATTACAATAAAAANCACAAACGCGTTACTATCCTTGTTTTTCTTGAAGCGGCACTAATTCTTGTTATGGCCGGATTTATTACAATAAAAATATTTATTGTCTGACCGGTTATTACGACTGTCTCGATTTTCCATTGAATGATTATTACTTCTGCATTCACTTGCATAATGTCCAAACTTATTGCACTTGAAACATTTAATATTTCTCTTGTCCCTTTTTTTAGCGACAAAAGCTGAAGACTGCACTGCTCCTCCTTTCTCATGTAATCTTTCTTCCTCGACTAATAATCTAGCTACCAGGTTTTNCACCACAAACGCGTTACTATCCTTGTTTTTCTTGAAGCGGCACTGATTCTTGTTATGGCCTGATTTATTACAATAAAAACATTTATTGTCTGACTGGTTATTACGACTGTCTCGATTTTCCATTTAATTATTATTAATTCTGCATTCACTTGCATAATGTCCAAACTTATTGCACTTGAAACATTTAATATTTCTCTTGTCCCTTTTTTTAGCGACGAAAGCTGAAGACTGCGCTGCTNCGCGCTGCTCCTCCTTTGTCATGTAATCTTTCTTCTTCGACTTATAATCTAGCTACCAGGTTTTTATAAGTTTGTTTATCATCCGGTGCCGACTCCCAAGCTGATACAAAATGTTTATAGCCGTCGGGCAGTGACATTAACACTTTTGTTATGACCAATTTATCCGAGATTTCTTCACCCATCTGTTTTAACTGATTCTGCATTTCTTGAATTTTCGACAGGAAAACAGACATTTCTGTACCTTCTTCATACTTATATTGAAAGAATCGCTGTTGTATTATGTGAATATTTGTTTCACTTCTCTGTTCATATACACTTAGTAATTTTCGCCACATCTCCGCAGCAGTAGTGCATGTGATAATGTGCAGCATCACGTCTTCTGACATTCTCGTGACCAATAAGGTCTGAGCCTTCGCATCCATACTTTCCCAGGCTGATCTCTCCGTAACAACTTCTGTCTTCAAGGTGCGACCGTCGACCACATCATATAAACCTTGACCTCGCACTAAAACTGACGTTTGGAATTTCCAGATGTTCCAGTTCTTGGCGCCTTCCAGTTTAATAACTGTACTTTGATGTGCCATGCCATCCATCTTGCTCTTCCTTCCTTCCTTCCTTGTCCGTTCTGAACAAGTTTCCCTTCTCGCCACTCTGCCGCTTGGTCGTGCTAACCTCAAACGACACTTCTTACGTCGACGATATTAAACAACTGTTGTTGCAGTATTTACGTGCACTATTTTACTTCAACCATACAAGATTAGGTGTCTGGGCCCATAACCTGTAGGTTTTATAAAGAAATACTCCGNCCCATAACCTGTAGGTTTTATGAAGAAATACTCCGGATTACTTGAATAAACAATTTATTAGTTTTAAGAAAGAACAATATAAATTCAACAAGGCACATAGCTCCATGACACTCCAACGGTAGCTTGATAGCTAATCATTTGTTTAGAGTGTTGCCATCTTAAAAATATAACAAACTTTTAATATTGCATTGTATATTACATTACAACAGATCTCGAGCTCATATCGCTTCACCACGCTTCTCCATAAAGAAAAACTTAAAAAACAAAATTAAGAAACAAAATTCACGGACATACATCACTAAAAAAGTTACGAAATATGGACCGGTAATCAAACTGCAAACCTCATATCTCACTTTAGTGTCCTAATTCATCTTCTACAACTTTCTGGTTAGTTATTGTTGAGTGTTGCAGGCACTATTTACTTAGTGTTAAATTTAGTCCTGCGTGTAAGCCCCCAAACTAGCATCGCTTCGATTGTGATTAGCGGGGGCCTTGAANTTATGGACCGCTAATCAAACTGCAAACCTCATATCTCACTTAAGTGTCCTAATTCATCTTCTACAACTTGTGGTTAGTAATTGTTGAGTGTTGCAGGCACTATTTACTTAGTGTTAAATTTAGTCCTGCGTGTAAGCCCCCAAACTAGCATCGCTTCGATTGTGATTAGCAGGGACATTGAAGAGGTAGCATGTCAACAAAAAAAAAAAAAGCCTTTCATGAACCCTGATATGTATCGACTCCGGAAATAACCGTTGATGTATACCTCCTGTCAATACCAAGCTCGATGGAGAAACATCACTTTGAATATTTACGAAGAAATCTAATATGAAAACCGTACTGTCGGGCATAGCGGAGTTCAAGATCATATCATGAATGTATAAATGTAAATAATCATCAACTCGGTTTTCAGCCATGGCGATTACGTTCAGGCACATCCTCATGTTAGTTAATAATGCCTTGCGTCCTAGCGCGAAATCGATCTCATGCTTACACAAACAATAGTACTCAACATCGCACCTTAGTCCTTTACCACAGATAAAATAATTATTTATTACTTTAAAATAACGGCAGCAATAAATGCAAGCCCTATTCCCGATGCATAAGTATTTACGAACTACTCTGTGATCACTGCGCTAATCACCACACCAGAGAACTACAAAACGCGGCGGTGGAGATCAGGCGTCCTTTCTATAATGATTATTTGGCACCGACACAGGACCGTACACGCTCAACACTTCACACCTCACGACAGCAGTTGCACAGTTCCAGAGCGCACGCCCCACATCAAGGCGAGCTAGGTTCTATTCCCGGCAGTGGTCGCACCTGTATTTTCGCGAATGTGGGAAACGTGATTGATGGCGTTGCCAACAGTATCACCCGTGATGGACTTGGCGATGTTCGGCAGTTTTTTTCGGGACAATTCTCCTTCGCCGACCTAAACGTCCTCAACCATTTCAGCTGCTAAGCTCTTTCTCAACTCAAATCAAATTGTTTTGCATTAAATAAATGTACTAGTGTGGGTGGGTGGGCCGCCCACCACGATGTTTATGTATTTTAAGAAAATCGCTCAATACCAATGTTTATCAAATCAGATCACTGACGAAGAGAAACCGACGTTAAAAAAATTTGCATATTCTCTATTCAGTGGAAGAGGTACTCGTTGCAAAATTGACCTGGGGTAAAATTTTCGATGGGTAGTTTTATCTTATGTGTCCAAATTTTTTATAATTTCGTAGATATAAGTAGGTTTTCCGACTTCAGTTATCTATCCTTCAGCCTGATACTTTTTTAATTTTGGCATATGTAATATCCTAATGTTCGTAAACATAAGTATTTAAATATAATTTTTTTAAATGTACTGTTTATGTACTTTCATTATACGAGATTTTTTTCTTGGTGGTAACGCGAGATGCTGATAGAGCGCAAGTATGCTAGCAATCATCAGAACTCTTTCTGGGCACGAAGAAGGAGCACAAAGATTATCGCAGTAATGAACACCGATAATGGGTGATTTAGCTCTCTCTTCTGACATTTCAAAAATGTTTCTATGGGTTGTCGAAGAGAAACACTGGCATGCGTGGCATGAAACATTACCACCGTGCGAATGTATCTCTGCTGTTTCAAAATAAACTNTATGTATCTCTGCTGTTACAAAATAAACTGGGTACTATTTGGGAATCGGTATTTATATCTGATATTATAGTATGTACTCTGTAAATTAACTAATAATATTATTAGGGGACAAGACGTTATCTTTTTTTTAATTTTTCCATTTGTCAGGTTTTTGGTTTTGGATAGTAGACGTTTTCTCTGACGGTTCATGATTAATACAACTTAAAATTCTTCGGTTCTTTCCACTTTGGTATTCGAAACAGAAATATAATTATGTATCAATGTTCGGGGCATGAAGTATATAATCGTTAGTTTGTTACTTGGCAATTCATTTCCCCTATTTCTGTAATGAAGTGCCTGTTTCCTGCTGCCTTAATTTGATTTTTATGAGCGTGTTTGTAAATAAAATTGTATACAAAATCTCTGCATAAATGTGTTAGTTTTTTCCTTCGCAACAAGGGTTAGTTTTTATATTCATGAAAGGATGTTTTCACTCGTATTTGGAGATGTGGGCGGTTTGAGTATTCTGTTAAGGTTTCCCCTTACTACAAACGCATCAATATATGAGTAAATATGAGTCTTTGAGAAACATTTATTAGCCTTTATAGGTCATGTGCTATTCATGGGTCATTTGTGTGTCACATATAAGTCATTATGTGTCTTTATGGGTCATTTATAGGTTATTTATGAGTGATTGTCGGTTATAATTATACTATGTTTTTATAGTGCCCTACGTTTCACCTGTGCTAGAAGGACACAACTCCATCTGTACTTGAAATAAATCGTTGTTTTACTGATGGTCAAAACAAAACACTGTCTAACTTTACACTGAGTATTACACTNTACTGTCTAAATTTACACTGAGTATTACACTTATTGAAATGCGGTATTATTATCGTTCCATTGTTGGCACACCAATAGATAATCATTTTGATAAATTAAGCTCGTTTTCGTAATGGCGCGAAGGTTTTAAGATCTTGCGTGTCTTTACTGGCAATAAAGAATTGCAGAAATTGATGCTAAGAACACTATGACTTGACATAACAAAATTTATAAACATATTAAATAAAACGTCCCGAAGCGCTCCGCAACATTCATATGAAGGACACAGACACTCGCCTACTTCTGTAGAACTCCTCACTTAATGTGCTTTATGTTGTATGGACAAACTTCCATCTCGGTATCAAGCCCTTCTTTCCAATCTGGGCACAGCTCGCTTGCTGCCCTAGTACCAATGCACTGGTCAAAAACACTTTTCTCACTCAAATTCGTGTTTTGTGAGTATTTTAGCAAACNATAGCAAACAAAGTAATGACAGTTAAATGGGATACCTGAACATACATGGTTATCATTTATGTGCAGAATGTTAACATGCACAGTTATTTAGAGCAAGAGATTTTTACAAGTTGAAACTTACAACACATATTTTACTATTAGGAAACTCTTAGTGTGGGGAATCCAGTCGCAATGCAAGTGCTCGAAGATTAGTTTCTGTTAACCTAATGTTGAAAAATGTACATGTTGCATTAATGTACATGTAATATAAATAATTTTTTGCATGCCTCTGTAAAAGATAGACGAGTCCATTTTAATGAGCATAATAAGGTTTTCCCTACCCAAGGAAGTTATGAAGAAAATAAGTTCCTTTGCTTTGCCAAAAAGACAACCCTAAATGAAAATTATTGTCTAAATACAAAGACCAGGAGCAGAAATTCGTGTACAATTGCTTAAAAAAACCCTTTGAAATTTTTCGAGAAAATACCATACCTATGTATCTGTTTAGTTTGAAAGCGGAAACAGAAAATTTTTTCTTGTACATTCATTGTAGAGTTCCTAAATTTGCTCAGGAAAGAGTGAAATGCGTAGGTAAGAACCCAACTTTGTATAATAGCTAAACTTCCTTTATTTGCAGCTTGATGTGTGGTATTATTCCCGTACAGTGTATAGGTTGAAATTTTCCATTAGAGTTAGGAAGTTTAACAAATAATTTTATAGTGAAAGTTATGCACTTCTTTGTAGTACAAAAGTTTTTCAGAATTCGAGTTGTAATAGCATCCGTAATAAATATAATATTATGCATTTTAATAGTAGTGAAACAAAACGTTCACATGCATGCAAAATAGTCATTAAATAAGAAGTACAGAGTAAATATTAATTCAGAATTAATTAGATTCTTTCAGTGACAGTTAAGTAATAAAAGTCAAGCAGGACTTGTCATTAAGAACTACAATTTTGTTTGCAAGTGTCATTGCTTTGGCCGGGGGAACTTTGTGGTGAATATTTAAATCTGCAGTTTCTATGTTTTACTCATCAACATGTTAAAACTATACCAATTTACTTTTACTATATTTATTCTAACACAATAAAGGGTGTATATCTTTTAATACAACATTGCCCTTCAGTATCAAAAAACAAAAATTTATAAAATTTCTGAACAAAATTGAACTTTGAAAAGGCTTGTGGGGGGTTAACATTTCCCATTCCCCCTCCTAAACATTTTTGCAAAACCTGTACGCACTGCTATGGGCGAAAAATACAGGAAGCATCTAATTAACACTGACAATATTCGCCTGAGGTATATTCACAAAACTTTAAGGAGAAAACATATAAGCAACTAAAGGTCTAAAGCGAATCTTAATGGCGGTACATATATTTGAAGAGTAACCTGGAACACCATTTTATTATATATATTAAACAAACGATTAAGATGGGAAATTGAGTGACTGGATTATTTATTATGGAACAAAGATATGTGTACACAACACATTTCTGTCACTGACATAAAGTTATATTGCGGAAATAATCATGGTTACTATTTTCATTTCGACAATATCTCCTTGAAACTGCGGCATACTAGGGATTTCAAAGATGGAGTATCAACCCACATGTCACAATTACCTTTACACATTATCCACACACTCAGTGTTCCACTGGTTTAAGTAATACGCTCGTGTTTCAGGTCCAACTTCAAAAATAAGTACCGTCCTTAGGATTCACTTTAGACCACGTGTATTGTATATGTTTTCACCTTATTTTTTCTTGACTGACTTGCCACCTAAATTTGTGGATTAATTTGTTAAAATATTAGGTTGTTACTATAACAAATTTTTGTGATCTTATATTATAAAGTTCAAATTCAAAAATAAAATTCTTCACTGTTTCTGTATTCTTGCAAACATTGCGTTTTTCCTTGTACGCTCGCTTAAAATTTCGCGTTATCCTGGATTTAGTTACATTCGCTGTGTTTTGCAAGCACATTAGTTGCGCGGTTTACGTACACCTGTTACTTTTATCTCAGTAAATTTACCTGTGAAGGTAGGACATCTTGTCTTTCAGGATCACCACTTGGCAGTAATAGGTGCAAGGAGGTTGTGTAACACATATGTCCCAAATCACAACCGATAGCGTCGTCTTACATGGAAATTGCTGCGGAACAAATATAACTGTTGGTCCATTGGCATGGTGCGGTACCATTTGACTGTAGACGTCTTGTTGTGCAAAGTAAGATTAATTTTCTCTATCATCCCTGTAAACATACAAAACAACAAGTGTGTTTACAGCTGGGCCATTCTACTAACGGTGTGTCCACAGAGAACACATTTAGCCACTGCGCAACTCTCATCCACGCGCTACTTTAAATTGCCTGCTAAATTCTACACATTCCGAGACGTCTGTCATAAACTTATAACCTTACACACATTATGTATCATTAAGCATGTATCAGAAGACATTAAAACTATTTGTTCTTTGAAACCACTGCAACTGTTTCCGTTTGTTGTATATTTTATCAAACTTTCATTTATTGCCAAATTACTTTTAAGATATGTTATATAAGTTTCACCACTGTGCATGCAAATATTTTAAATAATAAATAACTACAATATGTCCAAATGAATGTGTTGTAGTTTTTCATAACCTGTTTACATGCAAGTGCAAATAAGTTTAATTGATATATATATATATATAAGAATTTACAAATCCTAAATATCAGATATTTACATTTGTAAAGAATGGAGGAAGGTTAGCTTGTTCTGTGACATTACTGTAGTTGTTAATTTGTTATGAGAAGCATGCGCCTCCATAATAACAATCGTCTATTCCACAAAAAAAACATACGACAGGTCCAACCACAATTTACTGCATTACACACATGAACTACGCACGGCAAAATGATTTTAATCTTCCACCTTTATTTCCTACTTTCGTTTTCATATTTCTTCTGACATTTTTCTGTACGCATATATTTTAAGGAAAAAAATTATTTAATACGTAGTTTTAAAAATGATTTCCTTTTTCTTAAAACCCGAGATGTGTTTGTCTTTGTAGAGTGATGTAGATATGAATTTTGGTGCACTAAATCCACTGGAAATGAGTTCACCTCATGGGAAAACCTAGAAACATTGCTCCTCACACTTTTCAATACCTATATTCCTCACGATATATGAATAATGTTTCGGCGTACATATTTTAATTAGTGAAGACATAAATATATTTTAGTTTCTGTAAAGTGATAGCACATAGTTAATATTGCAATTGAAATATTTTGTGTTTGAATTTCAAAAATCTTCGTTGTGCTTTAAAACAATTGTAGATTCACGACCTTCGAGCTAATCAGTAAAGAGAAACCAACGAATTTGAACAGAACTTCAAGAATAATGTTAACTAGACATTACGTGTTCCTCAATCTATAACGAGGTTGCCGTTTACTTATGACTTATTTTCTATTATAATACATATATTGAGTAATATAATTATAAATATATGACAGTCAGGAAGTTTCTCTTTTACTTTTACATTTTACTTTATATATACTAAAAAAGAAAAAAAGCAATGCAATAAATTTATTTTATAAATAAACTTTGAAAGTGGGACTTGTTAATTATAATGTTTTTATAAGCATAACAAATTTTCCACAAATGAAAAAATAATTTAATTATTATGAGTTGAACAGTTTGCAATTGTAATTCGTAGGCACATTATTTTTAAACGCCATGTCTTAATAGCAAAATAAGTCTTGGCACTGTTCCATTCCCCATATTTACTGCAAGGTTCTTACTCTAGAAGTGTCAAGGATTATTTCTTGTTATGTTCAGACCCAAATTAATGTTTGTAATTATTAATAACGTTAGGTTAATTCAACCGGAAATATAACATGTTATCGTGGGCAGTATTTGCTGCATTTACTATTGAGGATAAACAGTCAGGCTAAACTATTTGATCAATACAACTGTGCAGCTGTGAAGAATTAAATGGCGTTAAAATTCCCTCGGCTATCTGTGAACCAAAGGCGATATTAATATGTACAAAAATAGTTTTGGCCACTTTAAATAGCTTTCAACCGGTTAAAACGAAACATATGAATGTTTAAATATAAATATAATTCCTTTTAACCAATGTCAAAATGCAACTTATAACATAAAGGTTAAATTGTACATCCTGTTTAACATTTGCAGGTTGGCGACCTACAAAGACTACTGGACGATAAGACTTCGGAAAACGAGCGTAACGTGGATAAGGTATGTTAAACATCTGAGGGCGGAAACACTTCTTTAAGATAAAGTTAAGATTCATTTCCCGAAAAGTTAACAGAATGGGTGTCCTGAAAACGTGACTATCATAATTTATGGCGGAAAAGATGCCATCATCTCGGATAAAGGGAATTTTCACAGCTATCTGCGTTACAAGGTTTTTATTAGGTTTACAGATCAACAGGATATTGCGCACGGCTTCGTACAGTTTCTAACGTCGCTATTTCTGTGTTTCCGTAACATATAAGATTGCAGGCAAAGAAAAATAACGTCTTCCGGACAGTTATAAATTAAGAAACTCAATAACGGAAATATAAATGTTATAATACGATAAACCTTAAAGAATCTATATGCTCTACCGTGCCGATTAAATCGTTAAACTAATGTAAAGTAAACATACAGCAAAAATGGGTACGTCTAATATGGCGGGGACCTAAAGTCATTATTGGTGCTCTTAATATGTAACTATCCTACAATTTTCTTTAACCGCCGCAGTGGTATAGAGAGAAGGTATATAAAATACAAATTGTGTGATACAATCTGTTGTATACTGTATGTCATTTTTGTAACTTTTACTGGGTTTATAATTTTTACAAATGCTTGTAACAATACAAGGATTTCTCTTGTAAAATTGATAGCTTATTAAACTACAAGGGCTGTGCTTGTAGTAGAGACATCAAGAAGTAGTAGACGTCAAGAAATGTGTGTAGAATATTGACCCTTATTCACGAGCTTCAGCATAACGGCGGACACTCAACAACGTAAAACCGTATAGAGGTGTTTGTGTGAAAGCTATTGTTGATGTACAGTAAAGTTGCATGCAAAAATAAATATTTTATGAAATTAAATAAAGTACAACGTCCAAATAACTGAAATAGTGCTAATCAAACGACAATTAAACCATTCCTGACCGTATTACTTATTAACTGTTAATGTTTTCTAGCTACACGGAACTCTTAATATTAAATACAGTAAATTGTTAAANAATGAAATACAGGAAATTTGGTATACTTCCTTAAGGCCAGATAGTCCATGAAGTTCATGAAAGGAGGACGGAGATACATTAGTTAAGTACAACAAACTAATTAAGGAGGAACATTACTGATTAAATTTGCAATAATTACAGCGTTTGTGGTTAGTGGGGCTAGGGAGGAAGTAGGTAGTAGTGAAGGACAATCTGTTATGGGAGGACAAGGATATAAGGGGCTCCGGGCTCGCTCTCTCACCCTAGTGTAAGACACTTACCACCAATCGCCGCTCGGAGACGCCGTTCAGGGAGGACCGACGCCGACTGACACCCAGACCCTTAGCCGCCGTCTCCACCACACTTTTCCTTTACACCCACCTTCTCCGATATCCTTGATTCCTATTGGCTCTCCCTTGTTCCCTGGGCGGGGTTACTGCAGTTAGGTGGTGATGAAATAGCCTCAATCCCACTGTGTCAGCCAGACCCAGACATACTATGTACTTATGCAGATTCCTGCATTCTCGGTTGTTGCATTACATTCGCCGTAGTTTTTGAAATTGTTTTAATAATAGTAGTTGGCC
This sequence comes from Clitarchus hookeri, assembly GCA_002778355.1. NCBI lineage: Eukaryota > Metazoa > Arthropoda > Insecta > Phasmatodea > Phasmatidae > Clitarchus > Clitarchus hookeri. The sequence continues at coordinate 306,724 of NQII01002670.1, forward strand.
GCATTCCTATCCAACCCGGCTTCGCTTCTTGTGAAGTAATCGTAACAAAATGTATTCTTTTTTTAAAATATTTTCCATATTTTAAGAAGTAGGTATAAATAGAGATGCATAACTGCGATAGAAACGGTATTGTTCTGGTTAACATTTTGAACATTCTTACTGGTATATTTAATAAATAAATAAATCCTACAGATGCAAGTTAAGTTGGATTTGTGGTTAAGGTTGTGGATTGATTAGATAAGGGGTGTGTGTGTTATAGTCAGTGTGCTGGCAAAGTTTAATTTTTATGAATACTATTTGGAATTTTTTTTTATTATTTGCGGTTAATAATTTATTACATTTACTTTCTACCAGAAAACAAATAAAATTATGTGCAGTGGTCAATAATGTAAATTACAGGTAATACAAGGCTAGAATTTGTAATATTACAAATATAGGTTTTAAACATTTTACAAGAAAACTGTTTATAGCTTCAAAAAAGAATTTTCTGGTTAGTGGGTCTCCAAAGATTTTTCTTATAAATGTACAAAACAAATTTTTTTGTCTTACATTTTACACCAATTATGTAGATTGTATACCCTTATTCCCTTAATTTCCTTTTGAATATTATGTAACTGTCAAACTTAAGGTATGAAGTATCATTTTGTTTCTACCGCTCCGGCTAAATTCTTAACACTTCAATTCACAACGGTTCAAAATTCTATTTGTGAATATTAATTAATTATCCATATAAATATCGCATATCATACATAAATTTCTTATTTCAACCTTGTCGATATAAAATTTAAAAATTATTTTTTCATTTGTCAGAAATATGTTGTGTCATGCTAAGAAACTGTGTTTTTCTGCATTTCCTGATTCATGTAAACTGTAAATAATTACTCCAGCTGTATTCTCATCTGCTTTTTGGCTCGTTCCGAAACGAGATTCACTTTGTTTTAACAGAGGTGACCACCGAGTGAAAATATATTCTGCAAAGAAATGTTAGACCATGATGCTGTACTTCTCATGAGTTCCGGACGGTAACAGCCGCTACACAAGTGCTAGTAACAGAGAACTAGACTTCAACACATGAGGAAATGAAGTAGAATATACTAATACTAATGTATCTCTGTTCGGCACTGTCTATTCCACTTAAATATCTTCATTTGTATCTTTCTTCTAATACCCTTCGTCTGCTATTTAAACTGGCTATCGTGTACTGAACTAAATTTGTGTAACAAAATTCCTGACCATACGTTACCTGAGACCCAAATTCAGATCCTTTGTTATTTTAATCACCAAATATATAACCAAAAGAATAAGTCTTTGCTATTTTACCTTGAATTTAATTTTTTATTTTTTTTAAAAGAGGCAGAAATAAAACCCATGTTTTTAAACGTATTTGAAAGCTCTGTTCATGTGTTTAATAACAAAGTATGAAAATATAATATAAATTTAAAAGGTATATTTTCAAAACAATATATTTGTGTGGTTTTCTGTTGTATATTTTTGTAGTTGAATGAAATGCAAGTGAAGTTTGAAGCTAAATCCAGAGAGAGTGAACAGAATTTGGAAAAGGTACGTTTGTTATGAGTATCATAAATATAACTTAAAATATGATATTTAACATCATTTTTAGCTAACACTATCGTTAATATATACAGCGCAATATTGTAGTCATGGAGCATTATATATCACGGAATACTTATTTAATATTTCCTTCGTTTATACCGACGCGTGATGTAACAGGAAGTAGAGTGGCTCTGTCACTAATCCTCCTCCCCTCATCATGCTAGCTTAAACCGTGTAGGGCATCACCGGACGAAACGCGTCACCCGTTCACCCAAACCGAGGACAAGCCGAGATATAGAAGCGCGTGCAGGACATGACACGGGGTCGCTTCCACATAGGCCTCCTCCCACCCTCCTCCTCTATCCCCTAGCAAGCCCCGTGAATTTATAAAACGGCGAAATATAACAAGATAGTGAGGTGTATGCCGCGTGAAGTTGAAAACACACACCAAGAAACAGCTGACAAGCTGAAAGGGATGCCACGAGCACTCATTCCACCCCGACTCCCCTTAGCTAACCTCAGGACAATGTGGACGCGCGCTGCGGTATGAATAAGCTGACTGGTTAGTTTTAGGGTGGATACCACCACCTTCCCCCCCCCCACCCAATTCAACCTTCAGGAACCATGACAAGTGTAAGCAGTGTTCATTACAATGCGCCTCCACCCTTCCTCCTTCACCAACAAGTGAGTCACGTTTAGGAACTTAGGGAGGGAGTCGAAAAAGGAAATAAGGGAATATATGAGAGAAGAGGGGCTTAGTTCAGGTAAGTTCATCATAGCCACACAGAGAGGTCAGTCGTAATCACAACAGAGAAGGCTGGGAAGTTCGGAAACCGGCCACGTCAGTCAGTCGATGCAACGAGCAGCACATGGCGCGGAGTTCAGTACACACACCCCAGGGTGCGCAGGAATGGTGGCCATCAGGACATTAAGGGGTCAGACAAATCGGGACGCTAGATGGTAGACGCGGGACGCAGGGCAGAATCAGAGACAGTTACCAGAGTCACGTCGGAGGAGTAGTATCACCACCCCGGTACGCGAGTCAGTCAGTCAGTTACCAGTCACCAGTCACCAGTCAGTCAGTTACAACGCACCGAGAAGACGGAGTTGAGTGGTGAACTTCAACAAGAAGTGCCATGTCGAGATAGTGGGATAATCCAGTGCAGCCTGTGGCCGAGTAGGATGGGTGGGGGGCCACACAGGGTCCCTGCCGGGACGTAATAAGGTAGAAAGCAGTCAGTTAGTACCTTCGCCGAGAACGGGAGCGAGTGGTGAGCTTCAACGAGAAGCACCATGTAGAGAGTAAGCCAGCTGTGTGCAACAAGCCAACCACAGGGGGCCTTTCACAGGGTCTCCCAGCTCACCAGACCTCATCAACTGCCGGAACTTATCCTAGCCATCCAACTCACCAGATCTCAACTACTGGAACAACAACCACGTAAAATATGCATATAAGTAACCACGTCGTAACTCAGGGACCTGTCCGGTCACCTAATGCCCCCAAAGCATCGGAAACGTAGCCAGAACAGTATAACAAGCCCTGCTGAACTGAACTCGCACGGCGTTGAATTATGAGTAAATTCTCGGCTCAAGGTGCCAGGCAAGTATTTATGAAGTCCCGCAATAGTGCTGGGAATGTATGAGTAAATTCCAGTAAAATAAACCTGTTCAAAACCAAGACGTAATGAAGTATTGGGTTATATAACGTCAACCTTCAAGGCACCTATAGTCTGTGCCACTTTACCTTAACTGCAGACCCTACGAACCATTCTGTACACCACAGATGGGGAGTATCGTCAAGTTAATGATTAAGTATATGGCATATAATTCAATCTGCACTTTTAAAACTCTTCAAAATCAAAAAAAAATTCATGGTTGATAAGTCAGAAATTCTAAACAGAAAAGTCACACAAGATAGTTCAACAGTTGCAGTAATGCATATCAGAGATTCGTGATTATATTTCAAAGCAACAGCTGAAATACACAATAAGCTATCACCTTTAGCCAACAAAGGTTACATTTATTAAACATACTTTATCGTTTCCTTGGAGATTCGTCACCGAAAGAGGAGATAGTAAAATAACGGTTTTCTTGCTCGAGGTGAGTAAGTTCACTGTGCATTAAAAAATGCTGGACAACAAAAAACCTTTCGTTTTTATATTCGTACGCAATACTGTTACTTAAAAGTACTATTTCATCAAGTAACAATTATTCAGACAACATATTTTTTTACAAAATATATGTCAAAATCATAATTTTAGTGCTTTTAGGACTCGTAAATAATTAAAGTTAAATAATTTGCCATATCGAAATAATTTTTATTTAAAATCATACTGTATGGAACTTTAAAAAATCTGTTTAATCACTCTTAGGAATATTTGTGCATTTTCAAATATCGTTCAAAATAAAGAAAGTTTATAATCTTTTTTTATCTCTAACTGACTATAAGTAGTTGTAAAATAAATTTCGCTCAGCATATTTTAAAATGAAAAATAATATTGCCTCTATGTAAATAACTCTTGTTTAGTTTTGTGTCTGTATTTATATTTGTTTGATCTGTAGGTCTCAAAATCGCTAACTTCTTAATTGTGACATGGAATGGTGAAAAAAATACGGAATCTAATATTTGTAATGACAGAAACTAGTACCTGTAAGTTATGCCCAAGAATATAAAATAATTATTATTTTGGTGAGCACCAGCCTTAAGCCTAATTATCAGAAAAGACTTGTGAAGCAACAAATCTGTGAATAGCGTATTATATAAACGTGGTTGATAAAATGTTTCCCCTTCCTATTGGAAATGGCTGTTGGCCACCTAATTTTCCATCAAACTTCGTTAACAAATGTTTCTACGCCATTTTTAAAGACACCCTGTGAGTTGGCACGTCTTAATTACCAAAAACGTCGTCCCGTCGGAACAAACTCAAGTGAACCATTTGTGAGAAAATTCATGTTGAACATTCAAAACAGAAGATATGTTGAATACCAGGTAGGCAAACCACAAAACAGGGTATGTTATTTATATGAGAATTTATAATAATCGCTTCTCCAGAAATTTGGTACTTTAATGTTAGTCTTATATTTTACTCAGAAACACTCTGCCGAAATGTGTACCCATGTTTTAGAAACACGTTGTATATGGTAGTTTCAAAATGTGTAGTTTGTGTCGGTTGGTCACGTGCTTCAACTCTGTGGAGGAATGGACAGTTCTCAGTAGGTGTCGAGTCTATTGTTCATTAGTGGAAAGAAGAATTCGCGAATGATACAAACCCACTATGGGGAGTAGAATTAATATAAAAATGATTATTCGCTAAGGGCAACACTATTCCATATTTTGATTTCAGAGCGTTTTTTTTACTTTACTTATTTCCATAGTTCCCTGTTGTTATGCTATCAATTCTTTAATGCGACTTCTTTTTTTTTCAGTCAATTATATGTATAAACAATAAAACACATCCTTTTTTCTTAACATAGCAACATTTTTCGACAACTGTCTGATCTTTATAAGCCGAAAGAATTTTTTTTATTATCTATGGTATTGTATCTCGAGTTCATATCGCTTCACCATGCTTCTCCATAAAGAATAGCTTAATTATGTATTACTGCTGCGTATGAACAAGTCTCAGAGACAGAAATGCACTTATATACATCATTAAAAATATGACAAAACCCGTGTAGGTAATCTTACTGCAAACCTCATATCTCAATTTAGTGTCCTAATTCATCTTCTACAACTTGTGGTTACTTATTGTTGAGTGTTGCAGGCACTATTTACTTCGTGTTAAATTTAGTCCTACTTGTAAGCCCCCAAACTAGCATCGCTTCGATTGTGATTAGCAGGGACATTGAAGAGGTAGCATGTCAACAAAAAAAAAAAGCTTTTCATGAACCCTGATATGTATCGACTCCGGAAATAACCGTTGATGTATACCTCCTGTCGATACCAAGTTTGATGGAAAAAAATCACTTTGAAAATTTACGAAGAAATCTAATATGAAAACCGTACTGTCGGGCATAGCGGAGTTCAAGATCATATCATGAATGTATAAATGTAAATAATCATCAACTCGGTTTTCAGCCATGGCGATTACGTTCAGGCACATCCTCATGTTAGTTAATAATGCCTTGCGTCCTAGCGCGAAATCGATCTCATGCTTACACAAACAATAGTACACAACATCGCACCTTAGTCCTTTACCACAGATAAAATAATTATTTATTACTTTAAAATAACGGCAGCAATAAATGCAAGCCCTATTCCCGATGCATAAGTATTTACGAACTACTCTGTGATCACTGCGATAATCACCACACCAGAGAACTACAAAACGCGGCGGTGGAGATCAGGCGTCCTTTCTATAATGATTATTTGGCACCGACACAGGACCGTACACGCTCAACACTTCACACCTCACGACAGCCGTTGCACAGTTCCAGAGCGCACGCCCCACATCAAGGCGAGCTAGGTTCTATTCCCGGCAGTGGTCGCACCAGTATTTTCACGAATGTGGGAAACGTGATTGATGCCGCTGCCAACAGTATCGCCCGTGATGGACTTGGCAATGTTTGTCAGATTTTCTCGGGACAATTCTCCTTCGCCGACCTAAACGTCCTCAACCATTTCAGCTGCTAAGCTCTCTCTCAACTCAAATCAAATTGTTTTGCATTAAATAAATGTACTAGTGTGGGTGGGTGGGCCGCCCACCACGATGTTTATGTATTTTAAGAAAATCGCTCAATACCAATGTTTATCAAATCAGATCACTGACGAAGAGAAACCGACGTTAAAAAAATTTGCATTTTCTCTATTCAGTGGAAGAGGTCATCGTTGCGAAATGGACTTGGGGTAACATTTTCGATGGGTAGTTTTGTCATATGTGTCCAAATTTTTATAATTTCGTAGATATAAGTAGGCTTTCTGACTTGAGTTATCTGTCCTTAAGCCTGATACTTTTTTTNGACTTGAGTAATCTGTCCTTAAGCCTGATACTTTTTTTATTTTGCGTTGGTAATAAACCTCATGTTCGTAAACATGAGTATTTAAATATTATTTTTTTTATATCTATTCATTATGTACTTTCATTATACGAGATTTTTTTTCTAGGTGGTAACGCGAGATACTGATAGAGCGCAAGTATGCTGGCAAGCATCAGAACTCTTTCTGGGTATGATGACGGAGCACAAAGATTGTCGCAAAAATGAACACCGATAATGGGTGATTTAGATCTCTCTTTTGACATTTCAAAAATGTTTATATGGTATGTCTAACAGAAACACTGGCATGTGTGGGACGAAAGATTACCAACGTGCGTAGGTATCTCTGCTGTTACATAATAAACTGGGGACAAGTTTTGAATCGGTATTTATCTCTGATATTACTCTGTAAATTAACTAATAATTTTATTAGGGGACAAGATGTTATCTTTTTTTTTAGTTTTTCCAATTGTCAGGTTTTCGGTTTTGGAACATAGACGTTTTCTCTGACGCTTCAGGATTTATACAACTAAAAATACTTCGGTTTTTTTCCGCTTCGGTATTCGAAACAGAAATATAAATATGTATCAATGTTCGGGGCATGAAGTATATTATCATAAGTTTGTAACTTGGCAATATATTTCCCCTATTTCTGTGATTAGTTGCCTGTTTTCTGCTGCCTTAATTTTTTTTATGCTCATGTTTGTAAATAATTTATATATAAAATCTGTTCAAAAATGTCTTAGTATTTCCTTCGCAAGAAGGGTTAAATATTTTATTGATGATAGGATGTTTACACTCGTATTTGCAGATGTGGGCATGTTGAATATTCTGTTATATTTGTTATATTTGTCCCCTTCCTACAAACGCACCAATATATGAGTAATTATGAGTCTTTGAGAAAACTTTATGAGCCATTATGTATCAATATATATTGAAATATTTTTGTGTGGTATTCTGTTTTATATTTTTGTAGCTGAATGATCTGCGAGTGAAAATTGAGGCAAAATCCAGAGAGAGTGAACAGAATTTGGAAAAGGTACGTTTATTATTAGTGTCATAAATAATACAAAACATAGTGTATTTACGTTTATTTTAAGTTAACATTATCGTTAATATATGCAGCGCAAAATTGTAGTCATGGAGCATCATATATCAAGGAATACTTATTTATGAATTCCTTCGTCTTTACAATTATTAAGTATAAGCCATATTATTCAATCTGCACTATTAACAATCTGCTATACGAAACAAAAAAGTCATGATTGAGAAGTCAGAAGTTCTTAACAGAAAAGTCTCACAAAATAGTTCCACGGTTGCAGTAATGCATATTAGAGTTTTGTGATTAAATTTCAAAGCAACAGCCGAAATGCGCAATAAGTATCACCTTTAGTCAACAAAGGTTACCATTATTAAACATACTTAAGCGTTTCGTCGAACTGACGACACCGAAATAGCAGACAGACGAATAACGGTTTTCTTGCTCGAAGTCAGTAAGTTCACCGAGCATTAAAAATTGCTGCGCAACAAAAATCCTTTGTTTTTATAATCGTACACAAAACCGTTACCTAAAACTTCTATTTAGTCAAGTAAAAATTATTCAGACAACATGTTTTTTATTGTAATGAGATATTAAAACCACAATTTTAAGTGCTTTAAGGACTCCTAAAAAAATTAATAATAAATTACTTGCCGCATTGAAATGTTTCTCATTTAAAACAGCTGAGTTTAATTTTACAAAAAAACGAACTGAGTAAGGAATGTTTTTGAAGAAGGAAAGGACGAAAATCGGGGAGCGACCCTGCCGGGAATCGAATTTGTCTCATTGTTATTTTATTCATGAAAGAAGGTCTACACTGGTAATTGCAGATGTGANATCTCGCTAACGGCTCAATATGTGGGTCATTAAGGGTCTTTAAGAGTCATTTATTAGTATTTTATAGATTATTTATAAGTCATATGTCACTTATGGTTCATTAATTATCAGTTATTGGTAATTTATGTGTCATCATGGGTCATAATGTGTCATTGTAAGTCATTAATGATATGTGTCGTGCTAAGTGCGGTGCTAAGTGCAGTGCTAAGTGAGGTGCTAATTGTGNTTATGTGTCATCATGGGTCATAATGTGTCATTGTAAGTCATTAATGATATGTGTCGTGCTAAGTGTGGTGCTAAGTGCAGTGCTAGGTGAGGTGCTAATTGCGGTTCTATGTCCGATGCTAAGATCCTGCATGCGTTTGGCCAGCTGCAATCACGTTGCAACTTTGTGATTGGCTGGTCGATGTCCGCACAGTGTCTTATTGGGGTAATATGATTGGTACAATGTCAACATGATGTCATAGTGTTTGCATATGAGTATAATATAAGTAATTGAGGGGTCAGCTACGAGATTAGTTTGACAGCGGCTGACGTGAAAGGTGGATTGTCTCGGCTAGCTTTTGCGGCTTCGCGTTTGAGTCAAAGTCTATTTCGGCATCTGTGAAGTCTTCGGAAATTCTAAATCTAGTGGGATCTATGGAAGTGCCATCGACTTCTTCGCACATGTTACCGACGAAACTATCGACTTCTTCGGGAGTGGTACCAGCAAGGCCATCGACTTCTTTGAGAGTAATACCAGCAGTACCATCGGCTTATTCGAGCGGTATGCTTAAAGTAGCATCACCATCTACTTATTCTGTATGATGCCGAAAGCCAAAATCAAATTTTTCGGATAGTTCCTCTACATTAGTGTGTTCATTGACTTCTTCAGGCATGACGCCGACAGCACCTTTTTCTTCTTCGGATTGGTCACTTACAGCAGTGTAGCCATATTCTTCTTCGGGAATGTCATCGACTTCTTCGGATGGAGCACCTAAAGCAGTATCGTCATCGAGGACTTCATCAAGGATTCGTTGTTGTTACTGTGACAAGAAATTCCTCCAGAAAAATTGCAAGTAATCATGAAAGAACCCCTTCAGTGGAGGGTCCTTCTGTGTCATTCATCAATGTGTTAAGTGAAAACGTCTGTTAATACGAAGTGACAAGCTGAAGAGACTTATCAAGAACTGTAAAGGAAATGTTCCTGTAGGTAAGAATCACCCTGTTCTAGCAATTGGTGATACCACATTTAATTGATTCTACCTAAAGAATCTACATTCAATTGCATTTTAAAAGATTATGTATTAATAAATGACTTTGTTGGTACGAAAGATATATGTACATACCTGGGCAAAAGTAAGCAAAGGATAATCAATCTATTAACGAGAAAAAGTCGGAGAAGTTCCCTCAAAATGAAATGTTTGGCTGGAGTGTACCTATGAAAAGCCTCAATCTTTGTGTGAAGAAATCATCCAGTGGGCATTCAAGACTGCAAATGAAGCATTGTAAATCGTTTATAGCATTCTAGAGGCTGTAGAGGCCTTGAAAGAATAACTTTGTCGTGAAGAAGAATAATATACGGCTAAGGGTTCTGGGTGGATGCTTGCTAGCATGAGAGTGTCTCAAGCTGTGTATAACCAGATTATATANGGCTAAGGGTTCTGGGTGGATGCTTGCTAGCATGAGAGTGTCTCAAGCTGTGTATAACCAGATTATATAATTATGTGAAAAGTGAGCATGTTGCTGGAAATAAACTGCATGTGCAGTATGGAAAATGTAAAGATTTTTTAAAATGTTTTATTCTGATGTACGTAACAAATATATTTTCAATGAATAAACAAAAGGGTTTTGTTACTTGCTAGTTCTGATAAACCATAGCCTAGCATGACTAAATTCACTTATTTGAGAATAGGGTAGCCTTGGCCTGCAGATCTGCCATGCAGATCAGTGAGCATGATAATAAAAATTAATGAAACGATGTGGACATATAAGGTGATTTGAAGGTTAATTCTTCAAGATTTCTTTTATAGGCCAATCACTGAATGTGCACAATCATTGATAATATAGCAAAGGTATATGCTGAAGCATACAAAAAAGAGCATATTAATATTGTAATACATTCTAAGCAGGTTGCGTGTAGCAGTCTTGGAAGTAAGCTGTTAAAGTGTTACAAATTTGGTTGACTCTCAGACATGGTGAAGGTATGCTGAAGCCTGAGTCGAGCCTGGCCAGGCATACTTCCGTACAGTATATCGCGAAGAGAGGTTCTACACAAATATCTACATGCCTGGTCCTGCTCTAATACACCACAGTTATTTTTCCAGTAAACACCAATTACGAATTAAATGGAAAATCTTAATTTTAAAGGACAAGTCCATATGTTAGTCAATGATTGCAGAAGTGATGTAATAAAATATGGTGGTTTGAGGGGACAGAGTAATCAGTAGGCTACTGAATTGTGGTGGAATTGTAGAGCATGAATAAGATCTTACCCAAAGGTATATGACTTAATCAAGTAGGAATGAAACGGAATCAATGGAACACAACAAAAAAAACGAAAACAAAGATGGTAAACATTGCCTGAGAGAACATGAGAGAATGGTTGTTTCGCCGGATTCTCTGTTATTTTTAACAAATGAAATCATAGATGGCTGACATGGAATGATGGAGCATTGGCATGTGGGATTCTTGGTTACGATGTTATGTGAGATGGTTGTACTGACGGAAACTAAGATGTCTGACATGGAATAACAAAGCATGGATAAAATAAAAGATGGTGGATTGAGCACAGCTAAGAAGGGATGAGTGAGCGTGATGGAAATGTGATTTGGCGAAACGGAATCCTACATGGTAGTCGGTGGTGATATTGTATTTTCTCCCCAATTTTTGGGATTTGTATCATTTTGTGATTTTTCTTGATGTTTTGGGTTAAAACTCACCTAGGGCCATGGTCAAGTCTGACAACATACATTTCGGCTAAATCGGCAGCTAGTATTGTGTTGAAATCGATAATTACTGCACTTGCATCATACAGGTGATGAAAATGAAAACGAATGATAAACGACAAAATGAATATGGTGAGCAGAGTGAATTCGACAGAATGATCAACGGCGAGGGGGTCAAAGCCTGTTGACTAATTAACCAATGAGAAAAATTGGTGTTGGATCGAAAGAACTTGATTAATAAACCAATAAATAGACTTTGTGTGTGATGGTGGTGGATGCGGGGAGTGAAGTGAGCACAAGTAATCAACCAACGAGAAACGTTGATGGAGGGAGTGGAGGGGAACCGACCAATTAAAAAATGAGAAAAATTGGTGAGGGTCAGTTGCTACTAGATGTGGGGCTGAGGGAACCTTCAGAAATGTAATGTTTTTAAATTCATTTTTATAATAATTTTTTATAATTATTTATAAAGTATGAAAAAATAAATTTATTTATATTTCGAAGCACTGTGTGGTTTCTGTGTTCAAATTGATACAGGGTTACATGTTAAGGTCAAAGGTCAAGTTCAAGGTCACCTAGATTCAATATGGTGGTTTAGTGACAAAATATCATGGATACTGGTCGGTTCCAGTCCCTCGTACCCTTCAAACAAAAGCATTCAAAATTTTAGTTTTCTATACATTTTTTTATAAATTATAATTTAAATATTTTTGAAATACATTTTAGAAATTTTGATAATTTTTTGGGAATTTTTAAAATCATTTTGCAAATTTTTCAGTTTAGAATCATTCAAGGTCAAGGTAGTGTAGGTCAAGGTTACATCAGCATAGGTAGCATAGGTCAATATTACATCAGTGTAATTTATACCTCGGTATTTTAAATCTTTTCGAATTTTTTCAATTATTCGGAATTTTGTAGAGTTTTTGGGTTTTTAAGTTAAATGTCATTGAGTCAAGGTTAATGTCATTGACATCCAGTATGGCGGACAAGATGGACACAAGCCGACCTGTCGAGGGACGATTGTGGCGAACCCTGGCACTTCTACATAAATATCTTTAAATAATATATTCAGATATGTTTTTAATTTTATTCTTTTTTCTTTTATAAATACTTTAAAGTGTTCATAATTTTCTTTGCTATTATTATAATTTTTTAAGTTTCACGATTTTACAAAATCATAGGGACAGTGTCTATGTCATAGGTCAAGGTCATTGGTATAAACGAGCCCTCCAAATGCTTCCATTGGCTTTTTTATTGCAAAAATGGACTCGTTCTTTGTAAATAGGGGCTCTGTGATTTTTGAGGGATAAACGAGAAATTTTAGGGAAGAAAGGAAAATTTTATCCGTAAAATGGCCGATTTCCAGGGAATAAGGGAATTTTTGAGATAAAAACGGGATAAAAGGGATATTCAAGATGGCCTTGGCCGTCTCCTAGCTCATACGCCAGACGCCGTTGCCCCAGACTCATCATAATCATACTGCCGTAGTGCTATAAGAAAATTAAATTAACTGCGTAGCCTAGTGTTAAGTTGAAGTGCGTCCTATGGATATTTGTGGCACCAGGTTCTTAGACCACTTTAACAAACGTTCTTTAATAATATTTACCTGGTTATTAAACTACTCTTTGTAGATACCATTCATGGATAAAATAATTGCATTATTGAAAAGAGAACAATATAATATGCCTAATTCCGGATGCATGTCTAGATATGTTGGATTATTTTTATAACTCTGTGTTTATTGGGAGGGAATGAGGTTTTGACAATCATCAGATTTCATAACCTTGCTTTCTTT
>NQII01002671.1:0-46901 GCA_002778355.1 Clitarchus hookeri
AACTAACACGATGCTGCAAAAACTTACACTAAATAATACAACGAAATATAATATTAAACTTTATTCCAAAATATTCCGCTATTTTTTATTCGCACTGTGCGCATTATTTTCCGCTGGTGAAAGAGAGACGATTGGTTATTCAGAGGTGCCGCAATTACTTCGCTTGACAAGCAGCTGGCGTTTCCTTATTTCACGTGCGATGCCATTCTGATGGGCTTTGTATACATCGGCAGTAGCTCCCAAAATCAGGAAACTTTACATGAGATAAACCATATGTTCATTGCATGTGCTACTTTTATTATTATTATTATAGAGTAGTGTTCTTGTAAATCCTTCGTCTTCCTTTTTCTTGGTTTTGCACCGACAACAACAAACGTTTCCGTTGCCTTTCGTTCTGTACCTACCCATTTTTTAATACCAAGTAGTAATGCGCGGTCGAGATTAACTCCCCAACAAGGACTGCAAACACAAATCGCGCTTCTGTAGGTAGGTAGGATGCTGGGACTGACCCTTTCTTCTAGCAGACTTGCTGTGGAGATGCTCCGAAAAGATAGCGACAGTCGGCAGGAAGTCGGTCGTTACTCCACGCTTCCATCTGCAACACGCCCGGCTCCTGACACACACCCCCGTGCAAAACAGATATATCTACGAATACATTTTTAGAAAATAATAATTTACAATGGTTTATATCGATTTATTCAAAAAGTAATTATGTTATTTATATGGGGAAGGAAGTATTTGATTGACAGCGAACTTAATTGCGGACGTAGATTTAAAAAAGTTTACATTCCAGTGAAGCATACCAGGTTCCTTAGAAAAATGTTGTGTGTTTGCAAAACTCGGGTTTGTAGAATATTGTAAAAATAAAATTTTATAATTTCAAAATAAAAATCGACTGTTTTTAAGCCACAGTTACGGTTTTCTTTTTATGTTTTGTATGGAACATATACGATCTCGAAATTGATAAAAGTTTTTGTGTAATTTGTGGTGGAAATTAATATTGGTGGTATGCGATTCCAAGTGAGTCCCTCCGACTCTAAAGATTNGTTTTTGTGTAATTTGTGGTGGAAATTAATATTGGTGGTATGCGATTCCAAGTGAGTCCCTCCGACTCTAAAGATTGATGTCGCCAACAAGACTCAAACTGCAAAGAAAAGGAAACTTAGATGTTCCATAAGTGTGGAAGACAATAAAGAAATGTCTTGATAAAGATAGTGATTTTCCTAACATTCTTACAAATATCTTCAATGAAGATAAGTGAACAGCANAAAGAAATGTCTTGATAAAGATAGTGATTTTCCTAACATTCTTACAAATATCTTCAATGAAGATAAGTGAACAGCAGTCTGAATATAATAGGGAAGATGGTAAGAACCGTGGCTTTGTGTTTTCCGAAGACAGTAATGAACATATTAATAGACTTAATTTCCAAGTGGCGGAGATTACTTGCACATTATATATTTTCTAATTTTTAGAGTGGTAAGATAACACACCCATGAAATATACACAATAATTGAAGAACTTAGAAAAGCGGTTGCACCGAATGACTGGATTAGATATTACTCATTCACTGTCTGCAACTGAGATAAACAAAAATATAATGTATAAAGTATGTGCAAAAAAAATTTAATCAAAAGAAATGAGTTTTATTTTTCTTAAGATAGCCGACTGCTTTCCTGGGAGAACTTCCAAATGCAGTGCTTTATATGCTCGACTGTGAAGTTGCTTTGACATTAATGATTAAACACTCGCGAAGCACGACGATCTGATGTCATTTTGGGGTTTCTCTGAGGTTGTGTGAGGTATGTTTTGAGATTGCTTGAGATCTGATGTCTGTGAGTTCGACTGAGAGCTATTTAAGGCAATTTAAGGTAAGGTCATTATTTGTTGGAGGCCTATTCTACAGTCGCTAAGAGGTATCTTTGTGATCTATTCTGATTGTTGACGAAGTCTCTCATGTTCAGTGTCTTATGTAAATAATTATCCCTTTCGCTGAGTGTGGGTGATATTTCTATGTATTAGTAAGTTGATTTACCCAGTGCAGTCACATAACACTAGGTTATTGGGAAAATTTTGTAGTTTTCACAATACTTTAAAATCATACTTTTAAAAAATCTTTGGAATTGCAAAATTTTGAGGTTTTTGATAAAGGTATAGATGTAATAAATATAAGAAAACTGAACAAAAGTACTATCACATACATTACTAGGTAAAAAAAATTAATTTCTAAAATATGAAAACTAAAGATTTTAAATTTAACTTATACCCTATGTCTATAAAAGAAACATGATATTTTATTTTATTTTTTTTCGAAACTCTTATACTTCTGAACTTCCTGGTCATAGTTACTCCTTCGAGAGCGTCCAGAATATACAAGTGAACCCAAAGTAGGTGGCTCCATAGGCCCCATTTATAAAACATATCACCAGAACTCTATCTTGGCTAGAAACCATCATGTCAGCATATTCTCGCATCTAGTATTGCAAACAGGCAATATCGATGTACTGTAGCAGCTGATGCTGGAGTCATCCAAGAAGCAGACTGATGACAATGCCATCCGTGGTTTGCCAGCCGAGTCAGCAGTACTGCTAGCCTGGAAGCAACAGCAAGTGACGTGGACGACCAACATACTGATGTAGAATAAGAAGAGACAGAAAACTCAAGAATACACAAGTTAAACATGCATGCACAGAGTTTGTGCTTTATGCACAATCTCAGTGACACTGTGTTTTAATTTTTTGTGATTAAGTTATTTTGTGATGAGTGACTTTGAGTGACACCTGTTTACTCAGCATTCCAAGTGTGAGTGAATACCCAAACTGTCACAATGAGTGGAAAAGAATGATTGACTTGTTTAACTGAAAAAGTTGCCANCAAGTGTGAGTGAATACCCAAACTGTCACAATGAGTGGAAAAGAATGATTGACTTGTTTAACTGAAAAAGTTGCCAAATGGGGTGGCAGTAAAATGGGCAGACACTGAGCTAGTTAAACTAGCCTCGACAATCTCAAATGCAAGGGCAGTTTATTCACTGAACCTTTAAATGGACAGTAAAACAAACTGTGCACAAGTCAAGAAACACTGCAAAACAATCCTTGATTGGATGATAATAGCTTACCCATTGATTAATGGAAAGCCTGATGAGGAAATCTGCAAAATAGTATATTAATACTATGAAAATAANTAATAGCTTACCCATTGATTAATGGAAAGCCTGATGAGGAAATCTGCAAAATAGTATATTAATACTATGAAAATAGTACAGGACATGCATGCCTGAGAGTTGGAGCTCTGGGCGACACGGAGCAGTTCTCAGCCGAGGCAGACACTCCTAGACTACTGCACCTTGGACAAAAATAAAATAAACCAGGAGAATGCAAATTATAATCTCCCTTCAATTTTCTCGCTGAAATTTTACTTCGATAGGATGCACAAAGGAATGCTTTTCTTCTTGGTGATTATGCCAAAAGATTGGGGTACAGTATGAAACAAGGGATGAGACCTAAAGTGGTAATGGAGAAAGCAGAAAAGCCTAAATCCTTCGCTCAAATAATGGTGATTATTGAAACTGGCACAAGAGGTAAAAACCCCCCATAAAGGTATTCTGGCATACCCAGAAGAGAATGGCCAGGCAAGCAAAAGACTAAAACGACCATCCAAGAGAAGGTAAATCCTGTTAAGAAAGGATGGAAAGTAAACGACTTCAGAAGAGTAGGTACAGGTGGTGTTCTCTTCGAAGCAGGTGATCACACCACCATAAATAAAAAGTTGAAAAATGTAAGACTTGGACTTGATGAAACAAAGAAAAAAATCCCACTGTAATAGTCTATAATATCCAAAGGAAAGAGGGTAATGAAGAATTGCTGGCAAATGTGAGGAAACATAATCTTAAATACAACACCATCACCCTGGCTGAGAACTGGAAGAAACAAGGAAACTGTGAATGTAATGATAGAAGTGAACAAGTACAGAAACTTACTAATGGAACAAGAAACTGCATATTTTGAATGTGTGGCATGTAAAGTTAAAGACTTTCTGGTTCTGCTTAGATGTTACAAATGTCAACAATGTGGGCAGCAAAGCAAATATTGTACAAGATAGGAAAGATGGCCAACCTGCAGTCAGGAAATGATATAACTACCCTGAAAAACAGAATATATGCAAAATAATAAAGAAATTTCTGTCTTTGCAAGCTGTCCATGATGGATAAAAAGGACCATAACTGTGTTGATCTGAAGAAATGTTCGCATAATGAAATAGCTCTACAGTGAAGCTAAAAAGAATCGAGTAAATATAATGATATATGAATTGCCTAGGGAACTAAAATCACTATTGGGCAGATGCACATACTAAGATCTGCAGTGGTTACATCATAAATAGCAACCATAGCTGAAGAAACAGGCATTGACATTGTACTGATGCAAGTCATTATGGCCTACATGGGCATAATGTCGCAGGTAACTGTATTACCTGGGACATTTTTCTCAGTAAGTGACAATCCAATGGCAGCTAGCCTGTATGGATTAAATCTGAAGATCTAAGTTCTATGACTATGGATGGTATGTCGAATAGCCATCACTTCTGTATACAAATTAGAATGGGACAGGAAAAAATATATATATTTGGCAAGTTCTTACTTTCAGAGCATAGGTGAACTTCGAGTGCATCAGGAAAAGTGGGATTGAGTAATATGAGTACTTGGAAAGAAATTAATAATAATGGGAGCAGATGTGAATGGTAATTCGGAAATGTGGCACTTACTTGGGACAGATCAAAAATGCTTGGTGTGCGATCGCTATTATCGGCGAGTGATCTTCATATTGTGAATACACTGGAGGCCTCCCAACATACCTGCACCCTGCTCGTGTTACTGAATTCTACCTGAACATAGAAAGGTAGCCATACTGGTTAGACGCTCGACTGTCGTAGAAGACTCGACCAGTGATCACAAGCTGATTATTTATGAACTAGTCCTGACAACAGGAAAAGTTGAAGATCAAACTGCCCTATCATAATTTGTTCACTAAGGGGCGAAAGGAAGAACACCGATGAAGTGCCGATGAATAAACATTATTACCAAGATGAAAACTTAGAAGATCCAAACCAATGTACAAAAGCAATTACGAAGCTGAACTAGGATGTATGCCCACTAAGAATATCTAACCTGCCATGCCACTTATTACATGGAGGGATGATGAACTGTACTGTATGGGATAGTGTTTGAAGAATTGGGATGAAACAAAAACCGCAAAAAGATCGCCAGTGAAGTCTGGAAGTGTTGGAAGAATACAAAACCAAAGAACAATGTCAGAAAGTTGTCAAAAAATTAAAAAAAAAAAAAAATTAAACTAAAGGGCTATCCTGAAAAGCTACATTACAGAAATAGGAAATGAAGACCCATTGGGGATGGTATACAAGATCATTGGAAACAAGCTTAAATGTAACCAAGTTTTGAAAAACCTTCAATCCATGATAGGATCGTTATAGATCAGGAAGGGAATGCAGAATAACTTGTACATGCACTCCTGCCAGAGGATAGTGTGGAAGATGAACTTGAAATTCATTTAATGAAGAGAGAGAGAGAGAGAGAGAGAGAAAGAGAGAGAGAGAAAGAGAGAGAGAGAAAGAGAAAGAGAGAAAGAGAGANGTTGAATCATATCTGAAATCACGAGTTTATCTTGGATTAAACTCAATCAGTTATAGCCTGGAAAGTGGTTGATTCCAACACTGGAAAACAGGCAATACAGAGAATTTTCTGTAAGGGAGGCAATAAAGATCCCACCTTAGCAAAATCCTACCATCCTTTCATCCTGTTCCCAATCAAGGGGATTAGAAAAACTCATTAATATGAGACTGATAAACTTTCTTGAAGCTGCCTAAGGAATCCATCAATAATAATATGGGTTTAAAAAGAGATACCAAGAAGGCAGTCGAGGATGTGGATGCAAAATTGAACACAAACAGACCTATGTATTAGGTATTTTCCTGGATATCTGCAGTACATTAGACAATGTGTGGCCAAAAGTTCTCTGTCGACTCAGGGACAAGGAATGTCCAAGAAACATATACAAAATTATAGTTAATTACTTTAAAGAATGGAACAGCCAGTAGGACCATGAACTGTGTGATAGTGAAGAAGAAACTTAAAAAGGGATATCTCCAATGATTGGTCCTTGGACCAATATTATGCTATATTCTGTTTAAAAGCTTATTTGGTTGTTGCTACCAGAATATTGCAAACTTTTTGAGTATGCAGACGATGCACTGCTTCTGATTCCAGCTTCGAGTAATGCTGAAATTGTGACCAACTTGGGATCAGTTCAAGATGATGATGAGGCTGTACTGTACAAGAGCATATTCCTAGGAAATGCCATTTATCTGGACTGCAGTGTGGTATAAGAGTGGAGTGGAGAGGGTTGGGCAGCTCTATAACATCGGGGTCTTGAGGGGGTATTAAGGGGAACTGCAGTACGAAGCAGTGCTTGAATGCAAGGACGGGGAAAACTGTAGATCCCTCAGAAAATCCACCGATCAGTGACATTGTCCAGCACAATTCCCAAATGTGCAAATCCAGGAGTTACCCCACTGGGAATCGAACCAGATTCGCTTTGGGAGGCAACTACTCTAGCCACTATTCCACCAAGGCTCCCAGTGTGATATAAGAAAGCAAGATTGGTACACGCTTAGATATTATTACTGAAGACCTTAAGAGCTACACAACTCGACATAACTAAGGTTTGCAGGAAAGCAATGACTGAGGCAATACAGGTGATTGCTGAAGCAATTCCATGAAATTTTCTTGCAGAAGAATGACAGCTAAAACACGACAATCAAGAAGTTCTGCTATGCAGATCATGAAATATGCCAGAAGAGTTACTATCTCTCTGACAGGAAAGGCGGGATAATGCGGAGGTTAGAATCACTTATGGGCANGAAATATGCCAGAAGAGTTACTATCTCTCTGACAGGAAAGGCGGGATAATGCGGAGGTTAGAATCACTTATGGGCATTTCCGAGACTGAATAATACAGCAAGCATCTCTCACAGTTACTTACAAGACAGGGAAACTATAATACACAATCACATTAATTGAATTTAGTTGACCCTCACTTCTGCCGAATGTCAGGTAGGAGACACTGCTTAACATGCACTTCAAGAATTCCAAGAATATAAGATATAATAGGACTTATTAGGAAGCTTGAAATATATAAAAAATAAATAGATCTTAGAAATATCATAGCAAATAGAAATACTACCAAGACAATGGAAGAGTTTGCAAGAAAGATAGGCCTACATACAGGTATGAAAGAATCCGAAGAGCGCATTAGAGATAATCTGCAAGAACGATTCATGAATGATCCTCCTACAGATAAAGGTTTCCATTACCAAATTTAGAAAAAAACTACTTGCCTGGAAGTGACACTTTAAAACCACTATGAAAACATTGTGGTAGGGTGGGCTCCATTACACAGCTTGGGAGTTCCGAATGCATTTAAACTGTACCTTGGAAAGGAAACACAAGGTGGCCGATTAGTTGGGAGCCTCATCCCTCACTCAGACGAACTCTGAAATAAATAATTATATAGTCCTATTAAATTGGAAAAACAATGACCAAGGCAAGTAAAAAGGAAACAAATCCAGACATTAATGACTTAGGCAATGAATAAGAATAAAGGGGAATTGTTTGACAAGGTTACAGACTGAAGGACCAGACTATGGGGGGAAAGGGGTCAAAAAATGATTCACAGGCTCCCCGAATTCTGAAATAAATGATTATATAAAGTCATAGTAAATTGGAACACAACGACCAAGGCAAGTAAAAAGGAAATACATCCAGACATTGACTTAGGNTATATAAAGTCATAGTAAATTGGAACACAACGACCAAGGCAAGTAAAAAGGAAATACATCCAGACATTGACTTAGGCAATGAATAAGAATAAAGGGGAGTTGTTTGACAAGGTTCCAGACTGATTGACCACAGACTATGAGGGGGGAGAAATCAAAAAATTGTCTACAGGCTCCCCTTACAGCTAGCAGTTCCAAGATGGACATATGACAGTATGAGAGGAATAACTTTAGGCATAACTTTATCATCAGTAGAATAGAATGTCAAGAAATGACCCCCNCATATGACAGTATGAGAGGAATAACTTTAGGCATAACTTTATCATCAGTAGAATAGAATGTCAAGAAATGACCCCCATGCTGCTCTAGGGGAGTCAGGGCGAATGGAAGAAGTTCACACAACTCTCACCTTCTGGGCAATTTCTTGTAGTTAATTTGTAATGTCATCTAAAAATGTAATCCACAAAGGTGGTGATGGTAAATAAAACCACAAATAAAAATAAAGGCAAAGGTGCCGGGACTGTAAGAAATCGTCTGCTCAGCCTTTGGTTGGCTACAAAAAGAAAATGATGCTGGAAAAAAGCTACATCGGTGCACCCTGGTATCAAGGGTTGGAAACAAACAGTATCAGTGCACTCTAATGGGCAATGTCTGAAACAAAGATGCAAAGCAGAATAAAGCAGAAGCAGCACACGTTGGTATTAGCCCAAATGGAAGTCTCAGATCTGCTATAAAATGTACAAGAAGGGCACATGAACGCAGTGGTTATTCTGCAACAGTTTGTTACAAAAATCAATTTTATTAATTTTTTACAATTGTTGATGTTAATAGATTAATGTTTCACAAGTGTGTCTGGATTTTCGCTATTTTCAAGGTCAGAGTTACACATGGTTAGGGCCACAAATATTTTGGGGGTGCCAGCATCCGAGATTGCTGGAGCATCATGGTCCTCAGCCTTAAGCTTGCTTATCAAGTTTCAGTGATAGAAGCCATTTAAATTACACTGCCTCCTCTGACCAAAGCCTGCTACATATTTTCGAATTTGCGGACTCATTTCTTAAATATGGTTGGCCTGAGTGGTTCACTACGGAGATCCTATTAATGTGTACACATTGCTTTCAAGCATAAAAACTGGAGAAAGCTAGGAATGGGAATGTTTCCTTCACAAAAATAATCTGTNGTGTACACATTGCTTTCAAGCATAAAAACTGGAGAAAGCTAGGAATGGGAATGTTTCCTTCACAAAAATAATCTGTTAACCCCAACTGAATATACAGATGGAAATAATTATACAAACCATATCTTCCAAGGTTTAAGAGCTTTAATCAACTGAAGTTCATCCACGAATATGTTGTTTAATCCCATGAAGTGTCTGATATACTATGATTTATTCATTATAAAACTCTTGTTTTAGGGACACTTAGTGTTACCTCCCTCAGTGATAATTTTTGGCTGAGAATGTTTTCTGGATTCAGCAACACGTTTATTTGCTATCTCCTTGAAACAATCGCCATTATAGTTTTCCTTATAATTCATGATATTCTACTACTAAATATACAAATTAAAATGTTTAAAACTATATTTTTAAAATGTGGTAATAAATTTAAAATAATAATGTATGCATCGAATACATAACTGGGTACCAAACTTTTACATCAGAAATCTGTAATAAATGCCAAGCAAGCAGTAAATATAAAACAAAACTGAAGTAAACATAAATAATATAAATAATGCAGTAAAACTAGTTTATAACATAATAAAAATGAACAGACTACAAAAGAAACTGCCGGAGCGACAACAGAAACAACGCGAACCAACGAAAAAACAATGGAAAAAAACAAAATTTCCAGAAACCAGAATAATCATAGACCTAACAGAAAACAGTAAAATAACAACAGAACAAACAAAACACAACAGAAACCACAAGAAATAAGAGAAACAAAAATATGCAAAATACAAGAACCAATGGGAACCACTAGATGGCAGCAATAAACCAAAACAAAGCAATGAAAAGATACCAAAACAATGTAACGACACTATATATTAATTATCGGAATACGCAGTTCATTTTCTTTCGTTTAATGGGGCTTGGTAATATTTTATCGGTATTTGAAATCAATGCTGTGGGAGTTGGTTATCATTGTAGTTTGTTTATCTGGCATCGGGTTGCCGTTTCACAAAAGCTTAGTTTTTTGTTAAGCGTCCGCATTAGTGATAGAAGCTTTCCGAACTGCGTCAACAGTGTGTGTTCTAGAAGGTTTGGATTATCTTTTACTGACGATGCAGTTCCGAAAGCTACACAGTTCGATATGGCGTGGCGACACACGCTATGCCCACATTCGGTTATGNTGTGTACACATTGCTTTCAAGCATAAAAACTGGAGAAAGCTAGGAATGGGAATGTTTCCTTCACAAAAATAATCTGGTAACCCCAACTGAATATACAGATGGAAATAATTATACAAACCACATCTTCCAAGGTTTAAGAGCTTTAATCAACTGAAGTTCATCCACGAATATGTTGTTTAATCCCATGCAGTGTCTGATATACTATGATTTATTCATTATAAAACTCTTGTTTTAGGGACACTTAGTGTCCCAGACACCGGCAAACTGGAACTTGCTCGTTTATTTCTCTGCCAGTGTGGGAGGTCGATGCCTCTGTTCTTTTTGGGAGGCAAGTTTTCGAGACGTAAATGAATAATTAAACGACTGTGGCGCTGCTCTCTGTTGGTTTGCCCGTAAACCGGTTTGTACTCTGCATTCCTGACGATTGTATGTGAACTGTTCCATTGAATTGATAAATAAAAGTACAGAATAATAAACAAACATTGGACTTTATTTTGGCGCCTTTAAAGTTTCATGTTACTACCAACTGAGTTAACAGAGTGATAATTTCCATTCGTCATACCCAGACGTGGAATGCTACAAATATGGCGGCCATAACGTGCCGCTGCATCATTACAACACAATGAACAATTATAAATTGCTAGAATACAACAGGAAAAACATAGATCCAACACAAAACTGTTGAAGCATAGTCAAAACTACAAAACAGAAACCAACAGAGTAATTCACCACAAAAAGTATAGCTGGAACCAACATATCTACAATATATAGGCTAAACAAACAACATGGATTTATTTCGGTTTCTGTTGTAAATTTTTTACAGAGCAAGCATTCCACACCAACATTCAACATAATTTCATACTCTTTTTTAAAAAAATGGGCAGGGTTGTCTTGTGTCCCAGTCTCGGATAGTTGGATGGAGTACCTGGTCGAGGTGACCTCAAGCTCGTGCTTATTACATGTGTTGACCCTAGTAGGCCCAACTAGTTTTGCAAGTGTGCTAATGGCTAAGTGGCATCTTGTTGATGCTTACTGTTATCCAGTGGTTTATTTTATGTCCCATTGGTTTGTGGCATAATGTTTGGTTTTTGTTTTTTTTATGGTGGTTTCTGTTGTGTTATATTTTTCAATAAACGAAATGCTTTGTATCAAGTTTTCGAGATAACCACCGCAAATAAAACAATACGAAGATACTAACATCCTTTCTTGTCATCACTTGGTGGATGTTAGCTACACACAATCGGCCAATCAAAGTATTGTTCGTAAGGCAGCATGGGGCAAGACAGTACACTCGGTTGCGGGGAAAGTTGGTACAGGTTCAGTTTTTGTTCCATGATATGAAAACTTAATTACCGATACATATAAAAGTTTCAGTAGGCATACATTAAATTTTTCTTTGTTTTTTAATTGTAAAAATTAATTGGTCATACCTTTCTTAACAAACATAACTATATATTAGCTATCGCAGATCTATGCTATGATTAAAAAATGGACAATCACTCCAATTTAACTAACAAATTTCTCAAGTCGTGATGTGTCGACATTTAGGCCCTAATGCACAAATTACTGAATTCCGNGATTAAAAAATGGACAATCACACCAATTTAACTAACAAATTTCTCAAGTCGTGATGTGTCGACATTTAGGCCCTAAGGCACAAATTACTGAATTCTGNTGAATTCCGACAGTACGGCTTTCATAATTTTACTGCCAGGATGTAAACATTTTTAAATCAATAGTTGGTGTTTGTGTTTATAAATTTTTTTTGTAAAAATCGTTTCATTGCAACTTACATCTTCAATTAACATATGTGATTGTCTAAAAGTCATTACAGTTTTTACTAACTTATAATTTTAAATATTTTATTACAAAGCAGCAAAAACATTTATGGAATAAAACTCATGTCAATTTAAAACAGTCCTTGAGAATTAGATGTATAATCAGTGGACCTTTGGCAGTCTCGTGTATTTTTACTGTGTATTTATTGTAATATGCCTCAGTTATTGTAAATATACTTACTTAGACTAGGTTCTTTATTTCAGGCCAGGTGGTACAACAGTACGAGAGGAAGACTAGTAGAGGTCAATGGTCGAGAGAATCAATGAAGATTGCTGTCTCATCAGTGATTGAGTAAACCCTGTCCCTCAGTGCTGCAGCCAGTGAGTATGCAATTCCTAAGACGACATTTCAGATACCGGACCATTGTGGAATATCTAGTAAAGTATTTCTGGAGACTACAGAGTTGCAATTAGTAGAGTGCTGCATGGAAATGAGTCATAGGTATATTTGTCTTACCATCCAAAAACTGAAGGAACTAACTTTTTAAATGGCAGAAAGAAATAATTTTGATCTTCCCTTTTGCAGGACCAAGCGAATGGTGGGAAGAGATTGGATTCATTGGTTCATGCGACATCGTGAACTCTCACTAAGGAAACTAGAAGCTACAAGCATAGGTCGAACAATGACTTTCAACAAAGTCAATGTCGATAGATTTTATGATTTTCATAAAGAAACACACAGCAGTTATTCGTTTACTGCTGGCAGAATTTGTAATATAGATTAATCTTGCCTGTCAACCGTTCACAGTCCATCGAAAGTTCTAAGCCCAACAGGCCGAAAACAAGTTGGGCAACTCGCAAGTGCTCAAAGAGGAAAAAAAAAGTGGCAATAAAATGTGCATGCAATGCATCTGGATACTTTTTGCTCGAAAACATTTTCCTGGGATGACTGAGGATGCCCCACATAGAACCAAGGCTGTTTGTCAAGACAAGGGATGGATGACACAATAGTTATTTGTTGAATATTTACAGCAGTTTTGCAAATTTGTAAAGCCATGTAAACAATGGCCAGTTCTGTTAATAGTCGACAACCATTCTTCTCACATTTATTTTGCTACAGTTAACTTTTACAGAGAAAATGGAATTGAAATGGTCAGTCTTCCACCTCTCACTGCAGCCATAACCTGCAACCACTGGACATCAGTTTCTTCAGGTCTCTGAAGATGAATTATAATATAGCCTGTGAAAACTGGATGGTCACGAACCCTGGTAAAACTATTACACAGAGAGTGATTCCAAAACTCATTTCGGATCGCATACTGCAAGGCTGCTACTGTGCAGATTGCAATATCTGGTTTCAGCTCAATAGAATTTTTCCTTTTAATAATGTATTCCCAGAATCTGATTTTGCTCCATCCAGGGTAACATATCAGTGTCTAGAACTCTAGATGATGAGTCTCCTTGTGTTCTTGTTAGTGCAGCTTCTTTAGAAACCTCTTTGTCTAACTTATGTCTTTCTACATCTTCGAATGGATCAGCCACCAAAGTAGGGGCATTCTCTCCAGAACAGCCAAAACCTACCACATCAACAGAAGAGCTCAACATTTGTACATAGACAGCATAAGCTCCATCACCAAAACCATCCAGAACTCCTACAACCACAGTGGGAGCAGTCTCTCATGAACAGTTAGACCTTTTCCCTATTACACTCATGGAGAGATGAAGAGATGTAGTCTGAGGTGTAAAGTACTGACAAGCTCTCCCATAAAACGAAGAATAGAACAAGAAAAAACAAAGCAAGCTAAGAAAAAAGCCAGCCTCTAAATCCAGCAGCACAGCATGTCCAGAATGCTCTAGGATGCATCAGTATCATCCAACTAAAGATTGAATAAAGTGTTATGTTTGCAAAATGTGGTACCATGAAAGTTGAAAAGATTAAAGGGAAAGGAAAATTTATTTGTGAAGTGTGCTCCTACATCAGACCTGTAATAAGGGTTTATAAATGTATGTGTATAAATATCATCTTGCCCCAGTACTGGGGCAAGATGATATAGTATACAATCTTTAGGAAAATAGTTTACAGATATTGTACAGACGAAGTTGTGAAACTGTTAATGGCGATATAAAGACTAAGTATAAGATCTAACATTCTCCTTTCAACTGATACTGCCTGGTAACATGTATTATT
Source organism: Clitarchus hookeri (assembly GCA_002778355.1). Classification (NCBI taxonomy): domain Eukaryota; kingdom Metazoa; phylum Arthropoda; class Insecta; order Phasmatodea; family Phasmatidae; genus Clitarchus; species Clitarchus hookeri. The sequence goes on from NQII01002671.1 coordinate 14,164, forward strand.
ATTAGTTTTACTTTATGCATTGCATGATTCACTTGTTTTTCTCATTGCCACAAACATTAAAAACACAATACTACCAAAACTCTTCATGAGATGCATATATTAGCAATTCCATATTACACATGCCAAAAGACAGTCCTACAGTGTGGAAGGTCACTTAGCAGGCACTTCATGGATGCCTTAGGTGTTCACAGCAAACATCAAGAAAATATGTCATTTATTACTGAAATAAACTCATCTCTAACATTATTTTATTCCGAGTTTGCGAGAGGACATGGAAGAAATTTCCCCCCATTTCCTGCCTCATTGGATTGGATAATACTGAGGAAAGAGATCAGGCATGTGTGAGGAAGTGGTGGAAGAATTCTGTTACAGTCAAACTGAAGGTTTATTACGGAACAACCCATCCTCTTAATTTTACGTCACTGGTACACCATTTCAACAATAGTAGACAAATACCCAGCAAAAACAGAACATGTTTAATACATATATCATTCTTAAATATATATATATATATATGCCAAAAAATGCATAGTAATAACAATTGTAGTTATTTCTTATTGTATACTTGTATGTCATTGTTACAAAACTGCTGCATATAACTTTATTTTCGTTCAATTTAAAAATAACATCAATTTTTTTTATTATTTTGCACACTTGGTAGGAATAAAAACACCTAGCTTAAAGCAATCAGAATAATTGTACATATACATTTCCATGGTCTCATAATTTAAAATACAGTATATATAAGAAAAATTGACATAATTTACAAAGTAAATGATAAATTTGAGTACTTGGTGATTCTTCGAAATTTATTATAAAATTTAAAATGTTAAAAAATTACACGAGAAAACAGACATTCTCTTAATAACATACTTCCTCCTTAAACCAGGTACTGTAATTTTAGAATAAAGTAGTAACTGAAATTATATTACAAAAAAAAGCTTGTTTTATAGCAGAAAAAACTAAATTAAGTATTAAACCCCATGATGCACTGTGGAACATAAAATATGAAAAGCATGATGAGAAAACTGAAAATAATTACAACACCCCATCTAAAATGGAGTGTGGACTGCAGGTTTTGCAAGGATTGTCACTCCTCCACTAGTGGGGCACTGTGCAACTGAAAACTGCATGAAAGTGCAGTTGTACTTGCAAGGCATTGGAGAATGATGGGCAATTGCTTTTCCTTTTTCATACCAAGAGCAACTATCTTGAATGAAATAAGTAACTCGGAGACGTGCCTTTGAGTTCTATAGGAATATTACCACCAAGAAGCCAGTCACTTGAAGTAAAATGGTCAGTGGCTGCTCCAGAAAGAATTTCAAAGGAGGGCACAAAGTTAAAAATTAATATAATACTTTATTGAAGATGTATCAAAATAAANCATAGCAAACATCAAGAAAATATGTAATTTATTACTGAAATAAACTCATCTCTAACATTATTTTATTCCGAGTTTTCGAGAGGACATGAAAGTAATTTTCACCCATTTCCTGCCTCATTGGATTGGATAATGCTGCAGAAAGAGATAAAGCATGTGTGAGGAAGTGGTGGAAGAATTGTGTTACGGTCAAATTGAAGGTTTATTACGGAACAACCCATCCTCTTAATTTTACGTCACTGGTACACCATTTCAACAATAGTAGACAAATACCCAGCAAAAAACAGAACATGTTTTAATACATATATCATTCTTAAATATATATATATGCCAAAAAATACATAGTAATAACAATTGTAGTTCTTTCTTATTGTATACTTGTATGTCATTATTACAAAACTGCTGCATATAACTTTATTTTCGTTCAATTTAAAAATAACATCAATTTTTTAAATTATTTTGCACACTTGCTAGAAATAAAAACACCTAGCTTAAAGTAATCAGAATAATTGTAAATATACATTTCCATGGTCTTATAATTTAAAATACAGTATATATAAGAAAAATTTACATAATTTACATAAATGGTAAATTTGAGTACTTGGTGATTCTTCGAAATTTATTATAAAATTTAAAATGTTAAAGAATTACACAAGAAAACAGACATTCTCTTAATAACATACTTCCTCCTTAAACCAGGTACTGTAATTTTAGAATAAAGTAGTAACTGAAATGAGATTACAAAAAAAAGCTTGTNGAGATTACAAAAAAAAAAGCTTGTTTTATAGTACATCAAGCAGAAAAAACTAAATTAAGTAGTAAACCCCATGATGCACTGTGGAACATAAAATATGAAAAGCATGATGAGAAAACTGAAAATAATTACAACACCCCATCTAAAATGGAGTGTGGACTGCAGGTTTTGCAAGGATTGTCACTCCTCCACTAGTGGGGCACTGTGCAACTGAAAACTGCATGAAAGTGCAGTTGTACTTACAAGGCATTGGAGAATGATGGGCAATTGCTTTTCCTTTTTCATACCAAGAGCAACTATCTTTAATGAAATAAGTAACTCGGAGACATGCCTTTGAGTTCTATAGGAATATTACCACCAAGAAGCCAGTCACTTGAAGTAAAATGGTCAGTGGCTCCTCCAGAAAGAATTTCAAAGGAGGGCACAAAGTTAAAAATTAATATAATACTTTATTGAAGATGTATCAAAATAAAAAAAACTTCTAAACACAGTGGGTTTTCACATTTAGTTTCATAATTATCTCCCAAACTCAGACTCAAAAAATTAACAAAATGTAATGCATTATTTTATTGTAGAAATTATGTACCATTACTTTATTAATCCAGTGTGTTTTTTGACTGACCTTCTGTATACTTCATCTACTTGATTTATTTCTTATATATACCTGCCCCAGAATTACCATTTTCATTTCATTCTACAAATGCATTTTTCCCTCAATTTTCCCAAATGTTTTACGCCTAAACACTTGTGGTCGCTCATGTATCACCAGTACAAAAAAAATATAAATAATAAAACACAGTTATATCATATACTGCTAACCAAATGGCTGTATCGTTTTTTAATAAAATTACATGTATAATTCCTCTTTTGGGTGTGATAGGTTCGCGTTTGAATAATTTACGGCCTTGGAGGGCCAAGATTCTCAAGTTAATGCCTCTCATAATACACTAACTTCCTCCCTGAAAAAATTTAATTCTGTTCACTGTTTTTTTAATGAATACAGCACGTTATATGCAAGTTCAGTAAAGGCCTGTCTAAAATAGTGCTATCCCAACCTGTGTCTTAGGACAAGGATACACTGATTGGTACACACGACCCTCCAACACCATGGTGCTGTCCTAACCTCCATGTCCCAAGACAAAGCTTTAAGAAAACTGACCTTTTGTCCCAAGTAGTGTGACCAAGATGGTAGAAAAATAAGACTACAGATACTTTCGCGCACATTCGTGGAATGTTCACGTTGTAAATATAAACAGTGGAAGTGCAAGGTGGATTTTCTCGACACAAACGTGATGAAATGCTAATTAGTACAGTTTTTGTCCAGTCTGAACTATTTAATATTATTTAAAATAAAACAATTACGGCATATATCACAAAGTTAAATAAATATTCATATCACACATGTCGCAAACTTTAATCAATTCAGCAATATAAAAATTGTTATGTAACAAATAATGTACCGAATTTACTGCGATCTAATGTCATATTCTGGAAGTTCACTTTCGGACCACATTTGGACTGCTTGAATGCAACGTCACTTGACGTCAAGATTCGGACACGTCAGGTGGCGGTGCCCTGAAATGTGCCGCATTTCAGCTATTTCCAAAAATGTCTTGTGTGCCTTCGGCAAAAAAAAAATATACAGCAGTGTGGGCACATACCATCTGTGCCCCAAAGCTGAGGAAAAATTTCGTCCATGCGAAAAATAAGGAGGCACTTTTTATGAGTAAGCATTTATTTGCTGTGGTATGTGAAATTTTATTTAGGGAAGTACGTGCCCCTGCGCCCATTGACAAGTGCCAAGAAGATGGAAGAGTAGTTGCTGTGTTTGATAATTGCCTTAACTGAATATATGATGTTTTGAAAACAAACACATATTTTTTGTTGCCATTGAACTACACCCTATTAAAGTATTATGTAGTTGACAAATAAATAATGCAACTATTGTCGAGCAACTTGCCAAGTGTGAAATTTAATGCTTCCGGATATCCATGAAATTCATGGAGTACATCTTGGAATATACTTCTACATAGTAATGATGTGCTTTTTAATTTACCAATTTCTAGCAAAATCAATTTACATAATCGAACTGGTAAATAAAATGAAATCTGACACAGAAATCTGTGGATTTCTCTGGACTAAAAAAATTCCAGAAGAAACAAAAAATTCCAGAGTTATTACAGGCTCATCTAACATGCAATTAAAACTTGTCACAAACACCAAAACTTCTTTCTTTATCATCATTTGTAAGTCAAACGAACCTGTAATAATGAATATATACAAGAGCTAAAATTAGTAACCACTATCTGGATTCTTGTGGCTCTTGTTCTTTAGATTCAAGACATTCAGGAATTTATAGACATTATTTTGGAAACTTTCTTCAATGTAAAACATTTTCTTCTCAGCAAATAATATGTAATTTCCAGGATGCTCTAGAAGTCNTTTCTTTATCATCATTTGTAAGTCAAACGAACCTGTAATAATGAATATATACAAGAGCTAAAATTAGTAACCACTCTCTGGATTCTTGTGGCTCTTGTTCTTTAGATTCAAGACATTCAGACAATCAGGAATTTATAGACATTGTTTTGGAAACTTTCTTCAATGTAAAACATTTTCTTCTCAGCAAATAATATGTAATTTCCAGGATGCTCTAGAAGTCNTTTCTTTATCATCATTTGTAAGTCAAACGAACCTGTAATAATGAATATATACAAGAGCTAAAATTAGTAACCACTATCTGGATTCTTGTGGCTCTTGTTCTTTAGATTCAAGACATTCAGGAATTTATAGACATTATTTTGGAAACTTTCTTCAATGTAAAACATTTTCTTCTCAGCAAATAATATGTAATTTCCAGGATGCTCTAGAAGTCACATGATGATCCCTCTGAAAATCGTACCTTATATAATTTTTATACATTATTTACATTTCAGGNAATTTCAGGGTTTTTAATAATTCTTGCATTTATCACTGGACTCCTGCCAGCTGTCTTGTCACATATGCATCAATTATCATCAATACATGTCTTAAATGCCTATGTCAATCCATCTTGATAATTTGGTTCAGATACAGTCGTAACAAACTCAACTCCATGCCATGTCGTTAGTTTTTATTCAACTTTCAAAAAATGAATTTTGTTGATGCTTTTATCACCATTGTCGATCTCATAGCTATTTTGTTTAGTGGCTCTACCAATTTCATTAACATCTGCCAGTAAACACTGTAATTTTAAAATAACAATCTACATGAATAGATGTTCTTCGAAGTACATACTCATCTTCGCACGTGGACTTCGTTGTATGACTTTCCCTGTAATAGACCAAAACAATGTCATTACTTATCCAAAAACTGAAATTAACTTACAAACAATATTTCTATACATTAATGTTTACGTAATGCACTACAGGATGGAGGATACCATGATGTATATTTGACAACTGCAAGAAATACCATACCAAATGTTTGCAAGTATGTTATTGTATGAACATCTCATCTTTATGTACTTACTACAAGTTTCCAGCAAATTACGTCCTTCACTGCATTATGCAATGTGTTTCAGTCACCAGTAACATTTGAAGTGTTGATTTGAATAAAGACCTATCTCTATACAAAAAACCTTCTCTTTACTGGAGAAACATTTTTGTTTCCCATTTGCAAATAACAATTTATTTTAAAGTGCAATTTTTTATACATATTTATTATCATTGTGAAAACTAGGTATATAAAGATATATTTATTATCATTGTGAAAACTAGGTATATATAAAGATCGAACAAATTTTATAAAACAGTTAAAACCACAACAAACTAATTTCCACATAAAATGCTCATCCAACTAAACTCTTCAATTGTTACCACAAGTGCAGCTAAAAAAAGCTTATACTGAGAGTTGCAATTGAAGGAAAACAGGTAGGAAGTTGCACATCTAATTACATCAACTTTAACAAACTGAAAAGATAGGCCTAACTCTTTTATGTTAAAACTATTTTAGCCCCTTCGACATCATGTATATCATGTCCATCTCGCATAACACTTTAATAGTACGCAGCACAGTAAACTAATATTTCATCTGCATATACATTTTATCAGCTACGTGTAAGATGGTTACGTCTTAAATGAAAATTTAGATTTAACTCAGTCTAGTTCCATTACAATTGATGCATAACCTCTCACAAATTTAATTTCTTCTTCCCTTTACCCATAAACATACACTTAAAAAGATAAACTAAAATGTTAACATTAAAGTCTTAATCTTTCTTAAATATGATTAATAGAAATCTAATTTACTTACCTAATTCTTAAAAATTCTNTTAACATTAAAGTCTTAATCTTTCTTAAATATGATTAATAGAAATCTAATTTACTTACCTAATTCTTAAAAATTCTTATCACCACTCAGAAATTCGATGTATACTAAATGTAAACTACTGCGAAGAAAAACAGTTTGTTCACTGTGTAAACTGTAATACCAACCAGTTTGTAGATTAACATCGGAAAGTTTCACGAACAAGGAGGGTTGTTAAGGCTCGCCTGCATCGGTAATGGCCTGGCTCGCAGAGCTGTGTAAGTGAGCGCGCTTACAGAGGAAATGGCGTTTGGAAAGCCTCCAAGTAGATAGAGAGAGAAAATAGAGNAAATAGAGGGGGGGGGGGAGTCACGCGCAGCTGCTGGAGAAGTGCCAGCACAGAGGTCACCTTGAGCACTGGCGTAGATTGGGAGGAGAGATGTGGTGGGAGAGAAACGGGAAGTAGAGAAATGGGAAAGATTTGAAAAAGGGGGAGGGGAGTGCTGCGCACCAAGTAAAAGCGAATGGATGGCAACAAGGATCGACGAATGACGACCCACCTTGGCTGAGCGCGCAAGTCGATGGTTGCTTCCACCAACCATTTCAAACTTTTCGCAGTGCAACTTTAGGTAGTGCCCAGGTAACTAATCCATCACAGAGTGGCAGAAGTTTGTTAGTGTCTAAAATAGAAAGTTTTAAAGATTTTTTTCCCACCCTATTAGACACTAACTTTAATATTATAAAAACAATTCAGTCACTCAGTTAGCCTAATTATGGTGTTTTTGTTATGCGATCAACATCAGTAGATACAACAAATAAAAAAATTAAATATGCATTACATTCTAGCCCATGTTCGTAATAATAAAAATTCTTACAGCAAAATATAATTTTAAATTATAAATGTTGTGATTTCACAACAAATACATTAAAAACCCGTTTATTTAACTTTTAACTGGTTTCACTTAGCTTCAAGTTTGCAACATGGGGAAAATAATCGTCATTCTAAGTGCAGTCGCACAGGGTAGAAAATAAATCAGTCCTTCCCTGGTACACGAATACTTAAAATAACAGATGATTATATGAATAAACTAAACATACCGTCTATGTAACTTCAATGCGCGCCCTCGATGTGAACTCGCAGCACGCGAGGGCTCAGAGGAGCAGTAACCACACACATGACCGCGCGACAGACCGACATTCGCCGCGCAACACCCACCACGCTCGCCCGGCTCCACGTACTCGACTGACCGGCTACCAGCCGGCGCGACCTCGTTCGCTCGCGCGCATGCGCCCTCCTCTTCGATTTCTCTTCCTCTTCTCCTCCTTCGCGGCAGCTGCCCGGCTGCGCATGCGAGTGTGCCAGGAACGGAGGGGAGATAGCGACATCAACAGAATGCCTTGGCAGAGAGAAACGTGTAGTAAATCAAGTCCCCCTCCCCCTTGTCTAGCAATAACATTGCCTTTGTGTGCTCTCCGCAGCGTTGCCAGACCGACCATGGGGAACGAAGAAAGAACAGGAAACAGGATTCAACAGCAGATGTTGCGCAGATGTTAGTCATGCCATCGCCCTTAATCTTTTTTTTTTATGGGGACAAGCTTATTTAATATTCATGCATAAACAACATAACCTTGATTTCTTTTACATAAATTATGCATATTTTATTGAAGCATTAAAAGGACGTATCGGATCTGTTTATCACTAAATCATGAAATGAAGAGAAACATGTTTGCTACTTTAATGTAATTTGATTTTATCTTGTGAACTAAACGATGGATGTGGCAACGCCGTTTATATCTGGAGGGGAAACGGGGCGTCATAACAGGTTTTTCCACTGCCGCGATCTTGATTCTCGGAAGTCTGCCCATTACTTTTTTTTTCCCCTTACTTCGGCACAAAAAAAAGTTCTTCTCATAGCTTAATAATAACGGGAAACGACTTTTATGAAGGAACTAATAGGTAAGCAATAACTGTTCATTCTTTAAATTTTTAATACTTTGTGTTGCTAGTGATTTCAATTTTGGGACTACCCTAATGCATTAATGTCATTTCTAGCAGATGAGTAATTTATGTCAGAAGGGGGTAAGCACTAACATTTATGAAAAAAAAATAAAAAATAGATTGTGTTAGTGTATTACCGATGCTGCTACTTAAATGACTAATTTACCATGCTCTGGGGTTTTTTGAGCAGTTGAGTTCCGATGAAGTACGTCTTTAAATGCACGTGTAAATGAGTTACTGCGAAAATTTAAGGACAAAGCACAACTTGAGTTCTAAAAAAACTATAAGAATGAGTGACACTTACGTTTTTTAAGCGGTTATCGTATTCTTTGTGTTTGATATGGGCGATTCGCTGAATTTCAGACGGCTCCCTCAATCCTATGTAGGTACACGGCCCTTAGAGAAAAATTTCATTTCTATACAGTAATTAATAAATTTCTTTATTTTAATCATTGTGTTACCTAACCATTTGCCTGGAATGCTTTTCCATGCGCCTGGACACACGCAAATGCTGAGAAGTATTTGTGAACGTCGAATTATTTTTACGTGCCTTGTTTGGCAGCGCGGAAATACACGTCGTTCCCAATATAAGCAAAAACCACAAACAATTTTTTTTTATTAAAGTGTGGTGAAACCAGAATTTAAAAAAAACCCCCCGTTGTCAAATACTACGCAGACCGCAAAAAAATCTCTATGATATGATAGTTTATTATACTTCTCAGTAGTCCAATTACGCACCCGGTTAGGCGAATCCAAAAAAAAAAACGTGACGTGAATTACGTCTGCACGCAATAATACGGTGTAAAAGTTTTCGAATGCGTGATTCAGCTTCACGTCTGTGTACGGCGGATGTATTGTTTATGCTAAGTTATTAAAAGAAGCCTACCCAAATTGACTGGGACGCAATAAAGACAGGCGCAAGAGAGACCAACCAGCAATGAAGTGAGTACAGCTTGTATCTCGTGTTTGGATGCGATGACCGACTTAATCGGTAGCTGCGGGTTAAGTGGAGATGATTAGAGGCAATATATCCTAACCACCGTTGTTGAGTACTTGAATTATTTTATAACCATCTTCCTTTCCTACACAACGTTCATCAATGTTGAGTTGAGAGATGTGGGCGGGTATTAACAACGAGGTCTTGAGAGCCGACGAGGTCGAAATGAAGTGAGAACGGAGCAGCGCCGGAATGTAAGTGCGAGGGAAACTGGGAATCCCAGAGAATACTCGCCGACCAACGCCATCGTCTGGCACGATTCCCACTTGCGAAAATCCGGAGTGACCCGGCCGGAGATTGAACCCGGTTCACCTTGGTGGGAGGCGAGCAGTCTAACCGCTCAACCACCGCGGCCACAACGTTCATCAATCTTCATAACTATAATGTTTCAACGGTTTCTCTCTCGTAATATATTCTCTCTAATAAAATTTAGAAACGTCAGATGCTCGGATATAGTAGAACTACTTTAAGATTCATTCGCTGCTAATCCCTCCAAAGACTGCACAAGACCCGCTCCTATCACTTCCCGAGCTTACATACTGACGAGTTATGTCTATTCGCGGTTTCTTCACACTTTTTTAATCATACCTTTGAAAAATCATGTTATGTATAAGGTGCTTGATTGTTTCCTAAATATGTCATGTATCACAAGTATTTTATACTTGTGTTAGTATACAAAAATATCTTATCTTTGGTTAAATTGATCTTCCAATTACATTTCAAACAGCATATAAATTGTAATATTTCGTTTGTAATTTACGTTAAAAAAGCAGGCAGAAAAAAAAAGTTTTGTAATGGTTATTAATAAATAGTTCTCATGCAAAATATTACTACACTGAGCGCGCACAAATGTGATTACACTCATACACACAATAATTTACGTATTATGAAATAAATGTGTTTGTTTTAATACCGACAAACATACTTTTCATATTATGTGCATCGTTTCTCCACACCACGCCATTCATTCTACTGATTGGCAGGCCAGTCTGCAACAGCCTGAGCACTTTTGAAAGCCCTGCTTGAGATCTACTTGTATGCGCATTGTGTATTCTTCCGCAATATAATGTGAAATTAATATTGCCAAGGTCTTAATCACTTTAATCATGTCTCGGTCAAGTAAAACTGTGAAATTATTAGAAAAATTAACATTTTATAAATTCGTTATTTCTTACACTAATGTGCATTAAAAAAAACAGAGAGCAAAATAAGTAATGTCATTATTCACGTTTCAGTGACTAGTATTTCATTAACTAGTATCACTGACTAAACTTATAATTAAATAAGCTCNATGTCATTATTCACGTTTCAGTGACTAGTATTTCATTAACTAGTATCACTGACTAAACTTATAATTAAATAAGCTCTGAAAAAACGCATCGTGCCTTGAAGTTATATTAAAGATGCGGCACGTATTCTATATTTTCCAAATGTTTATTTATATTTAAGCCACTTGTTGCCCATTTATAGCTTACACATTCCAGTTGAGACGCGACCAGCTATCTTGCATTGCATAGTAAGAATTCTCTGGCTGTTTTAGAACGTGGGTAAAAACATTCACGATTTGCTGCCCTGCCTTTTAAGACGGCCTGAGACAAATTAATTTTCAACGTGATAGTAGAAATTTACAGGTTTCTGGCAGCCAATGTAGAAATTCCAGGAAAGGGAAATCGCAGACGGAAATTTTTTCCGATTTTGTGAACAAGAATTTTACCAGAAAGATGCATTCCTGCCGAGCTATTTCTCGCACCGTAAATTTGTACGTTTCTTAGAAGGCGCATGGCATTATGCTGAAAGGACGCTTCATTACGGTGAAATATTTGCTCGCGAAGTTAGCAAAAATACTACTAACTGTAATTACAGTTTCTTAGGTTTTCAGTACTGGCTTCCAAAGAGCTGTAGGCCAAGTTTTAGGATGTTCACGGTAAAGCGAGATCTTTTGAAATAAACCTCCGTAAAGAATATATCACTGCTGCCGTACGCACTAGCATGCAGGCCCAGTTAAGTTGGCAGCGAATCAAGTACAATAAAATTTTGACACTGCCTTGAGTGTGTTGCTTTGCATTCTACACATAAGAGTTCGAATTGGCGTGTCAGTTCCACATTTAGATTCCTAACAGTTCCACGTTTTCACTTGACTCGGCCTGTCGCTCGTGGCCAAGCAAATTTATCATATAGCGGAAGGATACAAAGTGACGAAAACAAGTTGATCTTAAGCAAGGCTGTCAGAAGTGTTCACTTTACAGTAAACAGACTATAACATATTCACTTTAATGTGCATACCCCGCGCGGGTTGCAGTGTTTGTAAACGCTATTTTGAAGCTGTTAAACATGGGTAAACACAACATTTTGAGATCCGTTATACCTTAAACTTTCTAAATGAATACCTGCGAAACAAGCATAGGGCCCTGCACTGAACTTTGCTGCAAACTTCCCACAAATACAACGATAAGGTCGCTGCTTAACGGCACCGCCTGCCAAGTCTGCAGTCACACACTCTAAATGGGGAATTAATGTTAAAGAAATTCCTTCTCATTTCAGAAATTTCAAATTGTTTCAAACAAAAACAATATTCAACGCAATTTTCTCAGAGAATACTGCCACGTTAAAATACATATTTTTAAAAAATCTTTTTTTTTTTTTGTAAAATGTAAAATTAAATGCTAAATTTGATAAACAAATATTAAACATAAAATTTGACAAGATTCCTTAACGTACCAGTATTCCTTAAGAAATGCCACGTAGAATACTTTTTAATATTACACAATGGATGCGTTGGGAAGGAATTTATTTAATATTGATTCCTTATTTAAACGCTCGCTGTGGTTGCATGCTTGGCTGCCTTAAAGCGCCACTGATACAGTCCGCTCACCAGCTCTGTCCCTGCTCGTCATATACAGGTTGCCAATGAATAAGTGTTACTAACTAATAGGGGTGGTACATGAGATGAAATTGGACACATTTTATTAAGGTACCCATGTCCGGAAGTGCCTCCTTATGTGGTCCATACGTTATAAGAAGGCCACTTTCTGACAGGTCTGCGAAATTCAGAACCACCAACTCCGTAGCAGTGAAACAAATTTTACTATCATTGCTACAGCATTGTATCACCTGACTGGTCGCTTCGTTGTGTATATTTTAGTGTTGGCACCGTAAGAAAGAAAATAGTTTATAACAATAAAATTATTTATTTAAATTTTAAACATAAAGTTGTATACTACTTTTTTTTCACTAAAAGTAATTATTTGGTTTTTATAAACTGTATTGAGTATGCATGCCGATCATCTAGGAAATATAAAAACAAGTTAATTTTACGTTCTAAGATGTGTGCATACACGGCTTGGTGAACACATTCGATTCACAGCGACTCCATTGTGACTTCGCACGTGGTTTTTCTTTGATCTTGCGATATTGGCTATTTATCACATTGTTTTTAGTGTTTTAGTGTTGTATACTTTATTTAAGATAATTCTAATATAGACTTAACTTATTTTATAGTGCTTTTTTATTTGTACTATAATTCCAACGTAATATTACGGCACGTCTGTTCAGTCATTTCTACTGTAGTTTTGCTTTGGGTTTAGTTTAACTTTTGTTATCATTAAACTTTTGAATTAGCTTGTATTTACTAGGAGTATTGCACATCACAGTTTGGTCTGTAGGTTAACTTTAATCGTTTATTTATATCGTTTGCCCATGTAGGTCTATTCNTTCACTAAAAGTAATTATTTGGTTTTTACAAACTGTATTGAGTATGCATGCCGATCATCTAGGAAATATAAAAACAAGTTAATTTTACGTCCTAAGATGTGTGCATACACGGCTTGGTGAACACATTCGATTCACAGCGACTCCATTGTGACTTCGCACGTGGTTTTTCTTTGATCTTGCGATATTGGCTATTTATCACATTGTCTTTAGTGTTTTAGTGTTGTATACTTTATTTAAGATAATTCTAATATAGACTTAACTTATTTTATAGTGCTTTTTTATTTGTACTATAATTCCAACGTAATATTACGGCACGTCTGTTCAGTCATTTCTACTGTAGTTTTGCTTTGGGTTTAGTTTAAATTTTGTTATCATTAAACTTTTGAATTAGCCTGTATTTACTAGTAGTATTGCACATCACAGTTTGGTCTGTAGGTTAACTTTAATCGTTTATTTATATCGTTTGCCCATGTAGGTCTACTCGTTGGATTAGTTACAAAATATCTGCATACTCTTCTAAGTTTCTAATTTGTACGTTAATTGTGGAATAACCTCATTTTAAGTAGATTTATTTTATAGCTGTACCATAATCTGTAGTCTTAATTTATATTTCCTTTGTATTGCTTACCTATATATTAGATTTTTTCCATTTTTAGCTCTATATAACTTGTCGGTATTTTCGATTGTTTTGTAATTTATTCCTGCTTTACTGTAACTGCACAGTGTTTCCGTTGCTGTATACGCTTTGTAGTGGATAGTGTCTCTTTAAGTTTCTAGCTGTTNTTTGTATTGCTTACCTATATATTAGATTTTTTCCATTTTTAGCTCTATATAGCTTGTCGGTATTTTCGATTGTTTTGTAATTTATTCCTGCTTTACTGTAACTGCACAGTGTTTCCGTTGCTGTATACGCTTTGTAGTGGATAGTGTCTCTTTAAGTTTCTAGCTGTTAGTTTTCCTAAATTCGGTACGTGGAAAATGAACCGGTCACGGAATCCCATTACGAACCGGCAGAGGCAGGCAGATATTATTCGTGCGGCGAAGCAAGTNTCGGTACTTCGAAAATGAACCTGTCACGGAATCCCATTACGAACCGGCAGAGGCAGGCAGATATTATTCGTGCGGCGAAGCAAGTGAAAGAAATGATTCGCACTGGCCATCTGGAAAGATGTTCAGTCATCAACAAGACTGCAGAAATTCTGCTAATCTCCGCTCGAACTGTTCGCAGGTAAGTACAAAGTAACATTGTGTGATATTTTATTGTTTTGATGTGGTGTCTTGCCTTGTTGACATGTGATTGTGGGCCATACATAACCCTTAAACATTTATTAGTCTTAGCACATTCAATAACTAACTAAAATTTTACTAGGGGCATCACAATAGTTATATTATATACTAAACAAATGTGATGGGAGGGCTATGAAGAAGAGGGGAAATTGTGGGATAAAAGTTATATAAATTACATGTTATTCGGGTCTGTTAACCACGTTACACGCAAGAAGACCTAACCTAACTTCACAATATGGCCTTGAGGGAGGGGATAGGGGTGCCGACACGAGATAGTCTGTTAGCAAAAGTATAATAAATAACCTCGCGTTGGTTTATCCACCCCCTGCGACGTGAAGTTAAGTTTGATTTGGTTGGATATTCTGCAATTTAACTTTCCAACGGTAGCAGTGCATAAAACTTGAATTTCCTAATCTCACATGCAACTCTACACAGTACAGTTAACTACACTTACTTTACATGCAAAAACCAGAGTATAAATGACGTTATTCATCTTGTGATTGGCGAATATAGGTCCTTGGAGATTTATAGGCCTTTAAGACATATCTAGAACACGTTGGCGTTGATTCGATTCGTGGAAACTCGACAAACAATCTTATTTCTGCACAATAATAATATTTTAACACTTATCATTGACATAATTGCAAAGAAATACCCATCGCACAATAATTTGACTTAACACTTAAAATGGAAAGAATCGCAATGAAAAATGCTAAATAAGCATTATCGTATTTAACACGATTCAGTTACCTGATATAAATATATTTTACGTGTTTTACCATATAAACATACTAGTCTTCATAGCCTACCTCAAATCACATTAGCAATAACCATAATTTGCAGGTATTATTTTCTCGGTTTTCGGAAAAGCCCTTATTGTATATAATTACCTCTGCGGAGTCTCATCTGTAACTACCATAACTATAACAGCAATTTGCGTGTGTCCAGAATGCTAAAGACTTTTCATTCATTCGGGAGGTTCTACAAGAAGGGTGCAGAAAATCTGGAGACACCAGGGAAGACCAGAAGAAAGACAAGAGTGAAAGGTGTCTGAGATGTTGATAATTTTACATACGGTCTTATTCGTCGCATCATATACCGCATGTATGAAACATGTATATGAAGCCAAGTACATAATTGTTTCTTCGTAGNCCCTTATTGTATATAATTACCTCTGCGGAGTCTCATCTGTAACTACCATAACTATAACAGCAATTTGCGTGTGTCTAGAATGCTAAAGACTTTTCATTCATTCGGGAGGTTCTACAAGAAGGGTGCAGAAAATCTGGAGACACCAGGGAAGACCAGAAGAAAGACAAGAGTGAAAGGTGTCTGAGATGTTGATAATTTTACATATGGTCTTATTCGTCGCATCATATACCGCATGTATGAAACATGTATATGAAGCCAAGTACATAATTGTTTCTTCGTAGGCTGTTCTGTTTTGTCTGGGACCGTACGTTTGCGAAAAAAAAAATGGTAATAGGGGTTTTATTTAGTTGGGTTAAGATAGCTTGCTAAAAGTACTTTTACAGGCCTGTTGAAGTATTGTGACCTTAAAGGTGGCTGTATTTACAATGCCACGACGAACATGCCTGACAATCCGACACGACATGTCTATCCGACAATTTCCGCCACCAAAATGTGTTCAGTGTTTACAATAAATACTCCGACAGTTCCCATCCGACAAGCGTATCGTAGCTGTCGACAAATCTTAAAATGGCCAGTAATGTGCTATACTTTTTCGTTAGAATGCATAGAAATCACAATATTTTATACACTATTTTGTTGTGAAAACAGTTGAAAGCTATGTAAATATACTATTTTCCATCATAATTTATTTCCGTCATATCAACAACCAGGTATCTTCTACACAATAATTTGTATATACCTGCCACATATTTTTAGAGTAAAATTTCCCACAGCAGTGACATCTGCACGACATAATGTTTTGTATGGTTTTTGTTTAGGTTATTATTTATACTGNTATTTATACTTCCGAGCGAGTCCGACAACGACAAAAGTAGAAATATAATCTACTTTTGTCAGCCTGTCGGAGGCGTGATTTTGTCGGGGTGACCTTGCTTCTGATTGGCTGTTGGATTATTTACGTCGGTGTTGGGGCTGTGATGTCGGACTGTCGTGGCATTGTAAATCCAGCATTATTATTTTGCACCAACTTAGGTTTGTAATCCATGTTTTTGTAGTACAGCAGTATTTTTATTGGCGTAGGCTATTACAGTTACTGCACACTGTGCATTCGCCAAAGGCAGCGAATTATTTTTTGTTCCAGTTGTAGGTTTTGCAGGGTATTCGTTAAGAATAGGGACTTTTCTGAAGGAAATGTCGTAGACCCACGAAAGTAACATAAATGGGTTCTGCACAGCTGACCTTTTTAATATTGAGGAGGGCGTAATGTTAAAATAAGTAGAACGTACTAAATAAACCCAAAAATCCTCGGTTAGATTGACACCCTGCAATTATAGGTTAGATTAACACCCTACAATCCTAGGTTAGATTAAAACCCAACAATCCTAGGTTAGGTCAAAATACTACAATCCCAGGTTAGGTTATAAGACAACAATCCTAGGTTAGATTAAAACCCTACAATCCTTGGTTAGATAAAAATTGTAAAATAGTAATTCACTCATTGCGGGATTAGGTAAAGTTTGGTTAGGTGGGCACATATTACGAAATTCGTACTTGTGGTTTGTAACGGTAATACGTTAATGCACCTAATAAATTCGTGTTGTGTGTAATTAGAAAAGTGGAAATATACCACTTTCCGTGATTTTTTCTTTTATTTTTAGAAAACCCCTATTCTGAATAATTACCATTATTCCATTTACAAAAATTCTACAGCAATGTTTATTTTCAGTGACAGTACTGATCTAAGTAAATTGAAAGCTTAAATGTAAATATAAATCTTTTAAATAATGTTCTTTATAGAATTAATTTAAGTAACATGCCTACTCTGACATGTAAAGTAATTTTCAATGCTATGAATTAAAAATTACTGAAGGGGCACAGCAAAAGGTATATTTAAGCTTTCAATTTACTTAGATCAGTACTGTCACTGAAAATAAACATTGCTGTAGAATTTCTGTAAATTGAATAATTAGGATTTTACTATTAAAAAAATGTTGTGCGCTATAACTACCCGTATTCTGGTGACAAGTTACTTATGTTTGAACATGACTAACCAGGTAATCTTGTCTCTAGCAATCACATGATACATGTATTTTTCCAGTTTTCAGTGCACACCCAGTCCAGTCAATTGCAGGAGAGAGGGAGAGAGAGAGAGAGAGAGAAAGCATAGTGTGAAAACAATTTCCAGGAGAACATGTGACACTTGATACAATCCTGGAAGCCGTGAATAACAGCGGTGATGTCAGGTTCCAGGGAAGTAGGACTTCTTTGCATCAACTGCTTCTCAGGCTGGGATTCTCGTGGAAGAAGACTGATGCTCGGAAGGTGCTTTTGGAAGACTCGAAAATCTCAGGAATGCGAAGGGATTTCCTGAGGCAATATCAGAAGGTGAAGGAAGAAGGATGGATGTTCGTGTACTTGGACAAGACATGGTTTTTATCAAAAGGTATGTACTTTTGGTACCAATACATACTTGCGACATATACATATGACTATGGCTGAGGCCACATACCACTTTTTCAAATACCGCTAATACGTAGCCTTATAAACAGATACTTTCAATGCTTGAAACCTATACAAATACTACTATTAACTTTAGAGATGAAAATCAATGAGAAAATCAAAACTTAAGCGTTCAACAAACTGGNGTAGCCTTATAAACAGATACTTTCAATGCTTGAAACTTATACAAATACTACTATTAACTTTATAGATGAAAATCAATGAGAAAATCAAAACTTAAGCGTTCAACAAACTGGTCCTTATTTGAGCTCATAACTTGGAAAAAAAAAGTTATGTTTGCTAGTCTACGAACTGTGAATGCTGAAGTTAAATTTGTTCACAGCTTGTTAGTTGAAAACACAATTGTAACATTAAATTTAGTGTACATTGTATTGTGCGCTTGAGTAATTTTTATATTAACTAGCTTTGTTCTGGTGACTTTGCCTGCATGCACAACACAAAGTAGCAACTACTTGTGTTTGGTGAAGGATATCTTTGTACACCACATTAGTGGTGCTGCCCTCACGTGCTTGGAATACGGGTTGGTAAGCGAGGTTACTCTGGAGCAGGCCATGTGAGAAGCAGTCTTCTCTCGAGTCTATATATGCCACTGTTATCAATTGTCTGTGGACCTCAGCTGTGGTCATAACAAAACAGGACTTGCGGGAACTTTACTTAGCTACTTTTCATTTCGTTATTGATAGAGGGATTAGTTTGTTAGCATACAGATTCGGAATGTTGGATTCATAACCTGCCCGATGCTGCTTGGCTGTTATTGCAGTTGCATTGCGTGATTCGAAGCGTGTGTGTTCGCGGACGTTAAAACTTCCAATGAAAGTAAATTTGAGTCAATGTACACATATTTCACTACCAAAGATGCTATTCGTGCAAACGTTTTAATAATGTCATGTGTTGGTGGAACATTCGTCATGGCAAGTGAGGTTAGGAAATATTTTCAAATAAACTATGTGGACATCTGTAACTCAAAATATTGGCGATATGACGAAAGTAAATTGTACGTTTATATAACACAGATGAATAATTTTTTTGTTGAATGTAATTACACACTTAAACATTTGCATTGCATTTGTATACTCAAATGCTAGTGAATGTTTGTGGGCAGTTTTAAACATCTCAACAAATTACAAGATTGAATGTATAAAAATTTCTGTGATGTTGCAATGTATGTTACATGACAAGTGCGCTCTCGTAAGGTTGTCCTTCCATCCTTACTGTTGCATTTTTTTTTTTTTTGCTAAATGGCGGAATTGTAATTACGTAGTAAGCTAATTTGATTTAGGTACCGTAAGAGTGGGGCCGTAGTCATAGTCATTCCGCTGAAAGGTACACTACCATTTTCTTTATCGCACAACACCATTCACCGTTCACTGCTAACATGACACTGTTAATGTGACAAGATACTGAAAAATTTGTTGCATGGTGGTTTCAGTGGTATTGAGTAATGTACATCATGTAATGTTATTTACTGTTTTTATACACAGGTTTTCCATCCAAGACATGGCAGGATGGTACCACGTACACCTGCAAGCGTCAGAACCTTGACCAGGGGAAGAGGTTCATTGTCCTTGACGCAGGCTCGGAGCAAGGATTTGTACAGGATGCTGGTATTGTCTTCGCTCCGGGTAGTAACATGGAACAATGAACGGGGAAATGTTTGAGAAGTCAGGACCAGCTGCTTCCTCGCCTTCAAGAACCATCTGTAATTGTTCTCGACAATGCCTCCTACCACAGTGTGCAGGTGACTTTTTTTCCAGTTGTACACCTCTTTGTACATGTACATCATGAGATTTTCAGCTATGCACAATTTTTCATTCTTTATTTTAGTACTGCGTGTATGTCAGAAACGAAATTATGTGAGGGACTATAAGATTTTTTTTTTTGTTAAAAAGTTTGTCGCCATGTTAAGCACTATTATTTTCATTAACAAATTCCATCTTTTTCAGTCTGAGAAGTTGCCAACATCGAAATGGACTAAGGTGCAGCTCACGTCATGGCTCAAAGAGATGGACATTCAACACTGCCCGACAGCAACGCGTCCAGGCTTGTACGAGTTGGCCAAACAGCACAAACCAGCCACACAGTATGTGTAACTTTGCAGTACCTGTACCAAATGTTTTTCTCTCTATGCTCAATGGAGTTACATTCCTCCACTGCCTACTCTTTTTAATCTGTTTACATGTCAAGTTTAATACTGGACAGTGACACATAACTTCGGCTGTGTACTTGGCAACATGTGCTGTCAGACTAACAATATAGTTGTGTAGAATTTCTATGTGTTATTTGTAGATCCAAAACATGTTGTCCACAAATGAACTGCATATCTGTTACTTTTTCTAGACACAGAGTTGATATTCTGATTGGAGAAGCTGGGCATCGGGTCCTCAGGCTGCCTCCATACCACTGCCACTACAACGCCATTGAGTCAGTGTGGAGTGACTGCAAGAGGTATTTCTACAGTAGGACAGGAAAGGGGAAGAAATTTGATGATGAGACCGAGAAATCTGTCTGGAAGGAAGCCCTGTCTCAAGTCACCGCAGAAAAGTAAGCCACGCTTACATAATTGCTGTACATATTTAACATAACTATGTAGCAGTATGCATTGTTTATAACAGGGTCAAGTTAACTTTTTCTGTTATGATCGCAGGGCTACTTTAACCTATAACTTAATTTTGCACGTTTTGTTATTTAAAATACATTCTGCTTCGTATAAGTGAATACAATTATGCCATTTCTAAAAACTGCACATATTTAATTTGACATGGAAATAATGCATGATGTGAAATCTCATAAAGAAACAATCGGAGAATGTGTGCACAACTGTGTTCACTTCATCGACTGAGTTATGTAGAAGGCACAGAAAAGCAGGAATGTGTACCAATGGAGACTTTTGGTTCAGCTCGTGTTCCTTACAATGTCTCGTGCAGTTTTTACTGTTTGGGATGTGCAATAATTCTGAAACTGTCCAAATTAGTTATATTGCACATCTCATAACACTGAATAAATAGTTTTATAGATCACAATCTACTATTGCTCGAAACGCCTATTCTCGCTGGAAAATTACGCTCTATGCTTTTATCTATTTTGACAAGGTGATTTTACTGCTTTTCATATTTATTAACTCAATTACAGTGGATTCTTGAATATATGTTTTTCACTGGACCAACGGAGAGATACGATGCATGTGGGAAAACATTGAATGTGGTCTTTTATTTTAGACCTGAGAAATAACATTCATAACCTCGAAATTTATATTTGTTTGAATAAGCAGTTGGAAAATATCATTGACAACTAATTATTAAAGTAAATGTATGGTTAAATATTTGCACAAATAAAAAACTTTAGTTCTTGAAATTGAGCAAAATTTAATAAATATTGATTTTAACANAACAACTAATTATTAAAGTAAATGTATGCTTAAATATTTGCACAAATAAAAAACTTTAGTTCTTGAAATTGAGCAAAATTGAATAAATATTGATTTTAACATTTTTGTCCATGCTCAATCCATTGGATACAATTGCCACAAATTATTTATTTGCTAGGATTTGTGCCAACCATTACATGTCAAGCCGTTTGGAAACTCTTACGATGCTAACCAAACCCACAACGGATAGGTTCCTATAATAATCACGCCGTTAAAATACTGCGTCCATAATCTTACACCAAATTCGGTTTACAATAACAAGATCACAGATTGTTCGATACAGTGTTACAGATTGTGTCGAATACACTAGTTGCTAGTGTATTTGATTGTGTGATTCGTTCTCATTGTTGCCAACGTACGAGTGCAGAATAAGAATACAAAATTCTTTCTCGCTGTCGTCAACCTACGAATGCAGTAAGCATGTAAGAATAAGCGTAGTCAATAGAACACAAAATAATGCTGCGTGATGTAAACAACACTATCGATAAGGTTGTAAGTAGGCCGCTAGGCTACCAAAAATATACATATAAGGACAGGAATTCAAGTACAATCACAGTGTAGTACTTGTCAACAGGCACATGCACAACGTATCAACCGCGTGGTGGAAAATGTGTCGTCCTTCTTTGTGTGTATGTGTCTGTTAAACACTGCAATGTCAGTACTTGAATTACTGTCATACATATATATATATATACATATAATATCAATACTATCGATAGTACCAATTGTAGACTATCTGCGTTGTTTTGCATTCACGTGTTAAAAAACAATTGATGCATGCACTCTTTTGGCGTATGTACTATCTGCTTTGAATTGACATTATGGGAAAACAAACTGTTGGCGATCGTTGAATGTGGTCAGCAGTTAGTATGTTTATGTGGGAATTTTGATGGGAACACGCGGTAAAACAAACAGGAAGCAAGATGTATTGCTTGCATGGCGACACAAGTTTGATGTAGTCGTTTGATACTCAGCAATCTCACTTCCAGAATAGAACGTTGATCTTGGAACAGCTTTTGCAATAAATTTCTAGACAAGAAGTGTTTTACTACCTACATAATCTGATATTGCACATTTAATCCATATTTTTCTCATGCCTTGTGATTTATGATACAGTCAAGGCCAGGCGACCTTATCACGTAACTGAATTGTTTCTCGTACAGAAGCAATGTACTCGCATTGTTGGGTAAAAGAAATTATTTGTCTCTGTAAACCTCTGTACAATTTTTTTTTTTCCAAAAAATATCAGTTATCACACATTTTGTACATATTTACTTTCAGGTGGCAGAAGTACACGGCTCACTCTGAGGGGCTCATAGCAGAGGACTGTGAAAGAGAGTTGCAACATGATAGCCGTGTAAATGTGCAGCCCATCATTATTGAAGTGCGAGGAAATGTTTCGGACGACAGTGATGATGATGAAGGTGATCCACTGGCAGTGCCACTTTCACCATAGAGTGTTTAATAGCATGTTGTAGCTTTTAATTAAGGTGGACCCAGTTNCGAGGAAATGTTTCGGACGACAGTGATGATGATGAAGGTGATCCGCTGGCAGTGCCACTTTCACCATAGAGTGTTTAATAGCATGTTGTAGCTTTTAATTAAGGTGGACCCAGTTTGTATTCCTGGCATGGTCATCCTGTTTTCTTCATACGCAATGTAAAAGTCTTGCTTTAACAATGTAAACACAACACAACAAACCAGTAGCCCCATACACCAACCTACAGCAGAGTGTATTTATTCCCTATTCTGCTTTTCTATCCTCTCATCTTAACTTCTTTGAACCCCCGGGAACAATTAGTCTGATTCATGCCTGCATATTTTGTGTTTAATATTTTGCCAGCTCATTAATAAACACCAATGTATCCTCTCTTTCTGAAAGAAAATAATTAATATCTACATCGCCACAACTTCAGCCAACAAAGGAACAACCCTATGTTACTTTCCCATACTCTTGCGATAGCCTTAATTTTAACTCCTGCACCATTCCTTAAAAGTACACTTACCTCACCAATGCATTGGCAAACTGAACATATGTAGTCCAAGTTTCTATAACTGCCACTTAAAGCGTAACGTATAATCTTCAATGCAACCAGTGTAATATCAGCTAATAGCAACATCATGTGCCTGGGGAAATCAGTTGCAGCATATGCATTCTCACCAAAAAATATTTCAATTTACTCCAGATACAACACAAGAATATGGGGAGAACAGGGCTTCGTAAAAACCAGTGGAGAGTGGAAAATAGCACGACAGTTCATATTTAAATGTATGCACAACATATCTTCTTGGCACATGTAAAATGTAAAATAATGTGTGGAATTGATTTGTAGTTGTTACCTGATTAAAATTTTTGTAATCGCTTTGAGTTAACATGGTTTTCTTGTGCTTGTTGTGTTTTTAACTTGTTGCAATAAATATGACATTTTAATTTTTCCAGTTGTGATCATTTATAAGGAAATATTGCGTTTTATAAAAGTATACTGTTAATGAGGCAACCAGTCATCCGATAACAGCGACAATATTAATCAGTAGTTAATGGTTTCGTGTTGTCTGCCTCATTGAGCTGTGAAAAGAGCTCATAAAAGTTCGGTTCCAAGACTACAACTTTCTTTGCATTTATTAGGTATTGTGCACCCTGCAATAATGATTGTTGCTTATTTTATGTGCAGGTGTTACAAAATACCAAAATTTTACATTATTGAAATGATTGATTGTGCGGAAGGGCTACTAGAGAGGTTTTTCATTATTGGAACTGTGTTGACAGCACCCATGACTTCTTGCTGAAGTGGTACTGATTTTGCAACTTTATTTCACTGGTACCATAACATTTTAACCTAGTTGTGGTCTAGTGCGGTAATTTATATTTTATTCGGTGCAGGTCTGTTAAATATGGTGTGTACTTCAGTAGGTGCAGTTTTTCAATTCCCCCTCGCTCCACAATTGGTACACGACATAATTTGTACAAAAAATTATGTTTTTTGAAATTTGAGGTAACGCCTGTGATTCCACCAGGTGATGGGCTTCCTAAATTACGTGCATTAGTATTACATTTGTTGTAGATAAGCTGGAATTGTTTGTTTTTGCAGCTTCAGTATCGTTATGTTGCCTGAAATGGGGATGTACTTAAAATTAATGATAAGTAATTAATGATCCTTTTAACATCTGCTTCACAACTCATATTTGTAAACTGGTAGTCTTTGAATTCACAATTGCTTACTGTACCAGTGGCAGTCGAGTGATGTGGTGCTGATTAATTTTAATATTAAAAGTTGTAACGTTGGACATTTACAGTTACACCGGCTATAAATTGCCTTGCCCTCGGCTAGCTCAAGACGGAGTAACACGAGACTCTGTAAAATGGACGCCAATTACATATGAAATAAAGTCAAGTTCCAGAGTATTTGTTATATACTTTTATTTATTACTGAAGTGACACAATTCACATCTGAAGTTCAGAATATGCAGAGTACGAAACGTTCACAGATAAATAGACATGGGCAGAACAGAGCCACAGTTGTTTATGAATTATTACGTTTCTTACAGACTGACCCGAAGAAATAAGACATGTAGCGACCTCCCACACCGGCGGAGAAATAATATAGCAAGTTCAAGTTGCCGATGTGGGGGTTATCGTCACGCGGCCTAGGCGAGCATTGTATGACTGAACTGAAGGGCGACTTGACTGCCTTCCAACTGAACTTATCCACTGCTTGAAGGGCGACAGCACACGAAACTTTGTGCTGCCTATCACCCCCCTCTCCTGAGATAAGGGCCTGGCCACACACGCTCTCAACACATCGAAACTGCATTGTAGGAACTAAAACCACGCCGTCAACATACAGATAAACGAACTTCTCGTATAAAACTTGTTGACGCAGTCTGAAAAAAGCTAATCTAATGTTGGCGCTTAACAAAAACTGAAAACTACGACGTTCGAAACGACACTGTAAACAGACGCCTGATAAACGTAAAACAGCAAACGTCTGCCGGATAAACAAACTATCACGGAAAAACAAACCCCCACGGCTTTANAACTGTAAACATACGCCTGATAAACGTAAAACAGCAAACGTCTGCCGGATAAACAAACTATCACGGAAAAACAAACCACCACGGCTTTAATTTTGAATACCGTAAAAATATTACGAAGCTAGGAAAAATGAACGAAAATGAAACACGTGTCCCGGTCCCGAAAATTAAGAATACCGCGTCATTATAACGTGTTCGGGTAACTATATTTACACCCGTTTTGAAAATGTAAATTTATCGGTACAGCTGATGAGAGTGGTTTGAAGCTGTGATTATCTTACGTTGAGGTCCGAGGGCTGCCTGGATTTAGTTATAGATGCATGTGGCTAATTCCCAGCATCTGAGTTCTGGCCTGTANGTTTGTATTCCTGGCATGGTCATCCTGTTTTCTTCATACGCAATGTAAAAGTCTTGCCTTAACAATGTAAACACAACACAACAAACCAGTAGCCCCATACACCAACCTACAGCAGAGTGTATTTATTCCCTATTCTGCTTTTCTATCCTCTCATCTTAACTTCTTTGAACCCCCGGGAACAATTAGTCTGATTCATGCCTGCATATTTTGTGTTTAATATTTTGCCAGCTCATTAATAAACACCAATGTATCCTCTCTTTCNTCATGCCTGCATATTTTGTGTTTAATATTTTGCCAGCTCATTAATAAACACCAATGTATCCTCTCTTTCTGAAAGAAAATAATTAATATCTACATCGCCACAACTTCAGCCAACAAAGGAACAACCCTATGTTACTTTCCCATACTCTTGCGATAGCCTTAATTTTAACTCCTGCACCATTCCTTAAAAGTACACTTACCTCACCAATGCATTGGCAAACTGAACATATGTAGTCCAAGTTGCTATAACTGCCACTTAAAGCCTAACGTATAATCTCCAATGCAAACAGTGTAATACCAGCTAATAGCAACATCATGTGCCTGGGGAAATCAGTTGCAGCATATGCATTCTCACCAAAAAAAATGTCAATTTGCTCCAGATACAACACAAGAATATGGGGAGAGCAGGGCTTCGTAAAAACCAGTGGAGAGTGGAAAATAGCATGACAGTTAATATTTAAATGTATGCACAACATATCTTCTTGGCACATGTAAAATGTAAAATAATGTGTGGAATTGATTTGTAGTTGTTACCTGATTAAAATTTTTGTAATCGCTTTGAGTTAACGTTGTTTTCTTGTGCTTGTTTGTGTTTTTAACTTGTTGCAAAGGAGCTCATAAAATTTCGGTTCCAAGACTACAACTTTATTCGCATTTATTAGGTATTGTGCACCCTGCAATAATGATTGTTGCTTATTTTATGTGCAGGTGTTACAAAATACCAAAATTTTACATTATTAAAATGATTGATTGTGCGGAAGGGCTACTAGAGAGGTTTTTCATTATTGAAACTGTTTTGACAGCACCCATGACTTCTTACTGAAGTGGTACTGATTTTGCAACTTTATTTCATTGGTACCATAACATTTTAACCTAATTATGGTCTAGTGCGGCAATTTATATTTTATTCGGTGCAGGTCTGTTAAATATGGTGTGTACTTCAGTAGGTGCAGTTTTTCAATTCCCCCTCGCTCCACAATTGGTACACGACATAATTTGTACAAATTTATGTTTTTTGAAATTTGAGGTAACGCCTGTGATTCCACCAGGTGATGGGCTTCCTAAATTACGTGCATTAGTATTACATTTGTTGTAGATAAGCTGAAATTGTTTGTTTTTGCAGCTTAAGTATCGTTATGTTGCCTGAAATGGGGATGTACTTAAAATTAATGATAAGTAATTAATGATCCTTTTAACATCTGCTTCACAACTCATATTTGTAAACAGGTAGTCTTTGAATTCACAATTGCTTACTGTACCAGTGGCAGTCGAGTGATGTGGTACTGATTAATTTTAATATTAAAAGTTGTAACGTTGGGCATTTACAGTTACACCGGCTATAAATTGCCTTGCCCTCGGCTAGCTCAAGACGGAGTAACACGAGACTCTGTAAAATGGGCGCCAATTACATATGAAATAAAGTCAAGTTCCAGAGTATTTGTTATATACTTTTATTTATTACTGAAGTGACACAATTCACATCCGAAGTTCAGAATATGCAGAGTACAAAACGTTCACAGATAAATATACATGGGCAGAACAGAGCCACAGTTGTTTATGAATTATTACGTTTCTTACAGACTGACCCGAAGAAATAAGACATGTAGCGACCTCCCACACCGGCGGAGAAATAATATAGCAAGTTCAAGTTGCCGATGTGGGGGTTATCGTCACGCGGCCTAGGCGAGCATTGTATGACTGAACTGAAGGGCGACTTGACTGCCTTCCAACTGAACTTATCCACTGCTTGAAGGGCGACAGCACACGAAACTTTGTGCTGCCTATCACCCCCCTCTCCTGAGATAAGGGCCTGGCCACACACGCTCTCAACACATCGAAACTGCATTGTAGGAACTAAAACCACGCCGTCAACATACAGATAAACGAACTTCTCGTATAAAACTTGTTGACGCAGTCTGAAAAAAGCTAATCTAATGTTGGCGCTTAACAAAAACTGAAAACTACGACGTTCGAAACGAAACTGTAAACATACGCCTGATAAACGTAAAACAGCAAACGTCTGCCGGATAAACAAACTATCACGGAAAAACAAACCACCACGGCTTTAATTTTGAATACCGTAAAAATATTACGAAGCTAGGAAAAATGAACGAAAATGAAACACGTGTCCCGGTCCCGAAAATTAAGAATACCGCGTCATTATAAAGTGTTCGGGTAACTATATTTACACCCGTTTTGAAAATGTAAATTTACCGGTACAGCTGATGAGAGTGGTTTGAAGCTGTGATTATCTTATGTTGTGGTCCGAGGGCTGCCTGGATTTAGTTATAGATGCATGTGGCTAATTCCCAGCATCTGAGTTCTGGCCTGTAGCAGGAGCCAAAAAACAAAGATGTGTTGTTTTATTACTTTCTGCCGGATGAAACTGGCTAAGCCAGCAAAATGTTGCGATTGCGCAACCGTGTGAAAAATGTGTGGTCCTTTGCGTGTACCTTTTGACAAGTACTAGACTGTTAGTACTTAAATTCCTGTCCTTTTATATAAATGTATTTAAAAAGGCAAGTTTCTTATAATTAATGCTTGCTGCATTTTCAGCAATGGTTAATGACAAGTCCGGCAGTTCCTCAAGGTCAATCTGGACGTTAGCATCTGGAAAGCCTTATCAGCATAGCCATTGGGTTTACTCAGAGTACTCATAGTTTCGCACTCCACAACTGCTCCATCTCATCTTACTTCACCCTCGCCAACACTGAGAATGATAGCTGCCATTCACCACCGAAAATCCATTATATAACATTTTCTAACAAATTTCTCTTGGAAAATTACAAGAGTATTACGTCCAGAGTTAAAAGTGTTTTCAGTTTCATTGGACATATTTTGTTTTTTTCGTGTAAGAGGTGTTGATTTTTGATGGCTAGTAGATGCAAATTGGGCAGTAAAGTTGTTTGTTTACTGACATTTTAACGTGCAGTAATTTCAATAAAAGCATAAAAAATAAAGAATAAAAACACGTTGTTATTACAGAAGCACAAAAATACCACAGAACTTAAAAAAACACAAGTACACACTCATTACAAGTAGGCAAGAGACAAGTTGGAACCTCCATAACACTGTTTGCTCTGGAATGTACAAAGCAGGCATCTAATTTTTCCAGACATGAACGAGCTAGTGTTTTTTATGACTAAATATTCTCTTCATATTTTGACAGTGTTAAATTAGCCAAGGCCTGTGTTATTTTTAATGTTTTAGTGAAATTTAAAATAAATTTAATATATAATTAAAAATCAAGTAGTTATTCAATGCTGAAAAAGTTAAAGTAATGAAATTAACATGATGCAATATTTTACTGTATTGTTAGGTCCGNAGTAGTTATTCAATGCTGAAAAAGTTAAAGTAATGAAATTAACATGATGCAATATTTTACTGTATTGTTAGGTCCAGTAAATGTTATTTTATGTGAATTAAATTAAATTTCACTTGGTTAGTGATGGTTTGACGAGAATATGTCGCACTATATCATCTGTTATATTTCCATATTTTCAAACTGTGTCTATGGGATGCCTACATGTACACTTAAAATGGAGTATGTCGTAGAATTTACATTCCTTTCTACCAAGAAGTTAATTGCTGGTGANGTTAGGTCCGGTTAAAGTTATTTTATGTGAATTAAATCACATTTCACTTGGGTTAGTGATGGTTTGACGAGAATAGTCGCACTATATCATCTGTTATATTTCCATATTTTCAAACTGTGTCTATGGGATGCCTACACGTACACTTAAAATGGAGTATATCGTAGAATTTACATTCCTTTCTACCAAGAAGTTAATTGCTGGTGACAGAACCAGAAGTCTCACAGTTGCATATTCGACAGAATGTTTGCCACTTGCAGTGATTCTGAAGGATATTTGTGGTATTTTCCTGTTGTGCTTCAATTGAAAAGTAAGTACAGGTGAGTGAAGATTCATTACATATCACTTTCACTGTTTGAGCATGCTGGAAGTTCCAAAATACAGTAAAACTTCGTGTATTACTAATATCCAATTTTACCCTACAAGAAGTTTTCCTGTTTAGTAAACAAAAATTAGCTGTATTTTTTTTAAACTTCCTAAGAGGGCTTTACTATGTATGATCTTTGGGTTATAGCAGTAAGCAAGTTCCCCCACCCTGTGAAAAATGGTTTTTATAACGTTCATATTACTTAGACAATTACTTGGGCAATATTGAAAATATGCTGAAAGAGTGATGTTTTAAGACTTTGATGCTTAAAGTGCTTTAGTCTGCATGCACATTTTTTTTCGTAGTTGATAAATTTATAATTAGTGATTTATATTTTTGACATATAACATAACTTTACTAATTAATAATTTTAATAAATTCTTTTGTAGTTACTAAATTTTAAATTAATTATTTATATTTTTGTTCTTTAACATAATAATTTACTGATTATTTATGTACACATTACTATTATTACAATTGCAGCAACGTATTTGTGAGCAGCAAGTTTGCCTAAAACGTCCCACGAACTGTACCTTGACTAGGAGATCAGCTGATAATGACAGCACGAAAATAAACAACATCCTTGCCATGTGGCCGATCAGCTGATGGCGGAAGGATACGTAGTCAGACGTAAACAGTGGCGCTACTTTCGCCGAGCTGTCAAAAAGTGGCCTTNTGATGGCGGAAGGATACGTAGTCAGACGTAAACAGTGGCGCTACTTTCGCCGAGCTGTCAAAAAGTGGCCTTCTTTTACAGTATGGACTATAACAAAACACGGCGATACCAGCGAGCAGTGTAACAGCACGTACCGGGCATTACATGTGTAGGTTGAAGGCGTTTTGCACTGCCCCATTTGACGCACGGTAGGAGGTCCCGTTGTCTGGCCACCTCGCTCCCCCGACCTAAGGCCTTTGGATTTATACCTTCGGGGCCACGCAAAAACACTGGTGTACGACACTCCTATGAATACCAGGAAAGAACTTGAAGCCAGGTTTCGAGCAGCATTGGAGACCATCAAGAACATGTTGGCCATCTTAAGTGATGTGCTCCGCAACATGCTGCGGCGTTGCAGAGCATGCATCTAATGCGGCGAAGACGCTTTTGAGCAGCAGCTGTTCTCTCTATCTGTGTAATAAACCTGTTTACAAAACTGATTCACATGCACATTTCTTAATACCTCATGCCACCCTTGCACGCTATAATCGCCATTTTGGATATAAGAAGGCATTTCCGGACATGGGTATCGTAATAAAATAATGTTCCATTTAATCTCACGTACCACCCCTATGAATTTGTAACACTTATTCGTTGACAGCCTCTATTATCATGCCGTGCAAGGAAGCCGAGCTGGTGAGCGGAGTGTGCACGCAGCACGATGAGAATACTGCACGCCAGTTCAGAAACCTGCGCTTAGTGGCGATAGCGCACTTGATGCGGGTGGCAGTGTCGCCCTTGTCGCTCCCGAACTTTTCGACAGCTCGAGGGAGACGGGGGCCGCGGTGGTGTAGTGGTCAGACTACTCACCTCCCACCTTGGCGAACCGGGTTTGATTCCCGGCGAGGTCGCTCCTGGATTTTCGCATGTGGGATTCGTGCCGGACGACGCCACTGGTCGGCGGGTTTTCGCTGTGATCTTCCGTTTCCCTCGCCCTTGCATCCCGGCGCTGCTCCATTCTCCCCTCTCTTCACCCTCATCGGCACTCAAGAACTCGATGTTAACAGCCGTCCAAATCTCTCGACTCCACTCGAGGTAGCCGGGTGTGTAGGTCGCAGTGGATTACAAAGGAAGAGTGAAGAGATTTGGGCGGCTCTTAATATCGAGGTCTTGAGAGCCTATTTGGGCGAAGTGAGGTGAGTATGGAGCAGCGCCGGAATGCAAGGGCGAGGGAAACTGGAGATCCCCGAGAAAACCCGCCGCCCAGTGGCATCGTCCGGCACGGTTCCCATATGTGAAAATCCAGGAGTGACCCCGCCGGTAATAGAACGCGGTTCGCCTTGATAGGAAGCGAGTAGTCTCACCACTACACCACCGCGGCCCCAATTACAGAGGAGCCGGCTGCCTTACCCAAGAGACAGAACTATCGTTCACGGTCTGCATGAGAAATGGAAGTGTGACGAGGTGTGCGAGTAGAGAAGAGGCTGAATTCGGTGATTGGGAAAGGGGAAAACCTCGAGAAAACCCACTTTCCAACTCGGATCGAGCACACATCGATGTGGTGTGTAGGCTGGCGTGTTATAATAATCGCTCAGCCACTAGTCGCTTTTAAAAAAACTGGTGGTTACTCTTAATTTGTGTACTGTTTGGACTCGGAACTGGATACCACAACGCCGCGGACACAAATCAAGTTTGTTTACAGCTGTTCCGGTGCGCCGAATCGATACAGTGTCAGTGTGTCTGTAATGATAACTGTGTACGTTTTTCCAGTAATGTCAGCACTACATACGTATATGCCAACAAATTTTATTTAATAAATATAACAAACTCCTACGTCCTTTAAGATCATATTTTAATTTTGAAAAATGACAATTTGGTTGTTTTTTAAATCTCTGTTCGAAAAATATGTAGTAGATTTTGGGTGATTATGAATGAACGTGGAAAACATTTCTCATGCGTG
>NQII01002671.1:47140-59580 GCA_002778355.1 Clitarchus hookeri
TGACTCGACACCCGCCCCTTTCTTGCCTTTCCTCTATGCGGACCCACTACAGTGCCACGGGCCGGGGAGGGGGGCATATTGACAGCTAACATAAACTGGCGCACCCTCAGCTGGAGCGGTCGGCGGCTGCGGCCTGTTGCGCTAGCTTTCTAGACGTCTCCTCCCTCGGCGCGCGGCCGATGTGTGGAGATTGTTCTCGATCGAGCGCCTGGGACAACAGAGGATCAACAGTTTCTGTGACAGCCACCTGGCGAAGCGCGGCGACCGGTGAACGAAGAAGACCGGCGGCGAGAGTAAGAGATAATTGCAGTGGACGAGTGTATGTGCGGAGCCGACGGACGAAGTGCGCGAATGCCGCAGAGAGCGAGTTACCTGACTAGTAGTGTGCGGATGTACACGGGAGAGCTCTGGGCGCTCCAGAACGTTCCGGGCAGGGAAGACTGGTGATATATTAATTGCAATAGTCGGGACTTGAATGTACGAGTGATACAAACTTATTGTAAGTACTGAAACTGTCAGATAACGAATATGCAATTTTAATAGTAATTCAGTAGGTGTTAGAAAACTGTTTATAAAGACTGGTTTTAAGTGTTTTAAGGTGTTAATTCCCATGATGTGAGGGACGATTATGTAAATATTCACTGTAAATTGCAAGTGATAGCCATTGTTGTCGAGATAGTATTTCTAAAGTAATTTTGTAATTGTTTTATAAATAAATTATGATACTATTAACTCTTTTGTTTAATTAAGACCTCGATCCCTTATAGAACCTTTCTATGCCACAATAATTTGGAAAATAGTAACACATCTTTACAACAAACATGATCACTTTTTGCTTATTTGTGAACAGAATATGGTTTAACTTTTCACTACTACACATGCTGATGTTCGCAAAAAACCTTGTGAAATGTTTTCTCGATAAGGAAGAAATAAATGAACATATATATTTTTGGTTGTAATAAAGTGTGGAAGATATATATATATATATATATATATATATATAACAGATTTTGTGGAAAGCTAAGCAAAATAAGTTAGGAACCTATATACTTTTCGAACACTTTTGTATATTCATCATTACCCTATTTTTCTGTTTACAATTGCCCATAATAATAGAATACAGTGATAATTGCGTAGGCCTACTTGTTTTCTTACAATTAACTAAATAATTTTAAGAGCAATAAATAACAGAGACAATCTGGTTGTTCTAAAAGGAAGAGATTTGTGAAAGAGACAAAAAAAGAGTAAATGAACCAAATGTCTAGTAAATTTCATTGTTTATCTTACACCAACTTGAGTCACCTAAAAATGTGCATTGCTTATGTCAAAATTTTGGAAAAGCCGTTAATATGGCACTGGAATTTGTGACTTTTTGAACTAGCAAAATACCTAAGTTGGACCACAGGGTGAATTATTCAGATTTCTATTTTAGAAAATTAACTTTCTTTTACACTTAACCAAATTTTCAGCAAATTGCTTATAAATGGTACATATGCGCTGCTCTACGAGCGCACAATAAAAACAGCTGTAAGAAAAAGAAAATATAACTTTTTTTATTGTTACCAGATGCCAGAAGGGCGTATCCGAGTTCCTGAGGGATGGAGGTCACACAGCTATTATTTACATTAAACTACCTACCTCAACCATTACACTTGTTATTCCCATTGAGTAAAATATTTAATTTCTAATTTTAGTCCTTATCGATGTCTCTATACTGATTACAGTCACTAAATTCACACTCACTATTTACAGAGACTGTCTATTGCCACCATTCCAAATGTGTGTCACTCACACATACAGTTAAACAGTCCCGCCCCCGTCAGTTTCACTCTTCTTTTGTACCGATGCTCGCAGTCCGCAGACGTCACCTTCACTCTCTCTCGCTGGTTGTCGCTTTGCTGGCTCACCGCTTCACTGTCCTCGCACACCTCGCGCTCAACGGCGTCGTCCAATCTCCCGAACTCGTTAACTGCCTGCCCGGAGGCCCGTCGCGGTCTAAGCATTCTCGCTGGCCCGGGTCTAGAAGGTTCCCCGCACCACGAGTCTCACCGA
The DNA here is from genome assembly GCA_002778355.1 of Clitarchus hookeri. Taxonomy (NCBI): domain Eukaryota; kingdom Metazoa; phylum Arthropoda; class Insecta; order Phasmatodea; family Phasmatidae; genus Clitarchus; species Clitarchus hookeri. Next base: position 49,193 of record NQII01002671.1, read on the forward strand.
GAGAGGCTAGAGCAATGACCAGAATGTTCTATACAAGACGTCGCCAGAAATTCAATCCGCTGAAGGTCAGGAGCGCGCAAGTCCCGACAGGCTTACCTGGCACACGCTCGCGTTACCACTGTGCTCTTCGCATGCTGTACCGTTCGCTCGAGCGGGACGGGGAAAGGGAAGCGATGCAGACCAGCAACATGTAACAATATCAGAGCATAACAACAATTTTTTTTTCAATACGTTTGTAATTAAACAGGATCGTTAGGGATCTGTTGATCACAATGATGAATCGAAACGAAGTACCGGTAATATAAGACGCTAATTAAACAAATATTCTTGCAACGATTATGAATTTAAACGAAAATTAGAAAGATTTATACAAACCCCTTTTCAAGTTAAAAGAAAACAAATGTCTACACATAAATTACTGGAGAAATCAAAACTTTAAATCACTGCTAAAACAGACAACTAATTAGCGTGGCGTCATATTTCTACCACCTCAATGCTTCGGTTTGCCTAAAATGAATTTTATATATATATATATATATAAAAAAAAGGTCTGAACAAGTTTTCCAATTTTTTGCAGATGATTACAAGAAATGTATCATGTTGGCAAAAAATTTTGGATTTGTTACGAGGTATAGTGAGATGCGATGTTCCGTCTTTCTGTTTGTGGTTGTCGTAGCGTTGGGTAAAAACGTATCGCGGTTTTGAGTAAGTGGAACCAAGTGAAGGCATTTCGGAAAGTTTTGTAGTTTAAGTGTCGCAAAACAGTTCTTATAAAATTTAATAGGCTGGGCATCAATCCAGTTAGTTTTTTCTGATTAATTTTTAGCCGTTTATATGCACCTAATTTTTGTTACTGGACCACTTAACTGTGTGTTTAATTTCATAATTCGGGGCCTTGGTGGTGTAGTGGTCAGACCACTCACCTCCCACATACTCACTTCACTTCACATTCACCCTAAACCCTGCTACGAGCCATCCAAATCTCTTCACCACTACTCCACTAATTCCAGTATTCGCACATTCTTGTGCAAAAATTTAGGATAATAGGGAAATGAAAAGGTGGATTACGATATTATTACCGCAATTAAAAAGTGCCTTTTTATGTATCTGAGCTGAAGGTACAAGCTGTGTGTACGTGGGCTCCAGTGCGGCGCTGTCGACACTACCTATCAGAGCAGAGCGCGTAGTGCTGCAGTAGGCAGATCAGAACGGTACAGATATTGTGCGTGTTCTCGGCGTGCAATCGGTATGCATTCGGCCGCGATGGATAGAACCCATATCGACGATTATGTGCGAGGAAGAATCCTCTGTCGACTGGAAGCAGGCCAGGCTCAGTCGACGGTGTCCAGTTCTTATTCGATTTTGTCTCCTAACCTGCCACAATCTTAGTGTTATGTGTACGCCCGTGGTACGGACAGGACGTACTGTATGTGCTTCTCAGGGCTAAGACCAATACGCCTACACGAGGAGAAGTTGTTGCGAGGAGGTATGCATTGCGGCGGAGAGTGACTGGGCAGGCATGGCCTCTGCTAGGGTCGTGACTACATCCCTAAGAGTACCTCTAGTTAAACCTATAATTAAGAAGGGAGAGGACAAAACAGCAAAAGCACTGTAAAAACCCTTTTGACAGGAAAGAAGTTCAAAACCTATTACGTGCATTAATATACAATTCTACAGGAGGAAGAAGGGGGGAAACCATACTCTTTCTTAGGGGGTGAGAAAATACTAGTAGAGAGGGGTGGGGGAACATTATATATAGTCTATTCGCAGTTTCTCCATACTTTTTTTTTATCAAACCGTTGAAAAATCACCCCATGTATGACGTGTTCCTAAATTATATCATGCATCTCAGACGTTTTATCCGCCTGTTAACATAAAATGATAATATTTCTGGTTGAATTGATATTTTGCTTATGTTTGAGTTATAAATTATAATATTTCATTATTAAACAACATGAATAAAACAGAGAGAAAATAGTTCTTACGTAAAATATTATTAATTAAACTGAGTGTGCACGAATGTGATGCGCTGTCGTTTGGTGTAATTCTCTAGAGTTAGTTAAGCTATGATTACATGAGGAGGAAAATTATCCAGTAAGTAGACCTTTAGCAGGGCTTCAGAGAAGTTGGAAGTAACCGCGAATGGCTTATACATTTTAGTTGGCTCTGTATTAACCAGAGAACCAGAGTGACGAGGAACACACCACTCCGTTATGAGAGTGGCGCAACTGGATCCCCTCCCCCACCCCCCTCCTCCTCAAGACATCGAATCACCAGTTTATTCCTGAAACCCTTATCTTTCAAGCATATATAAAAACGTAATTTTAGGCATTACAGCTAATAAATTCTTGTTTCTATCTGTAAAAGCATTGGTATAACGCTTTCACATATTTCGAGACCAATAAGAATGCATTTGTGTTTGATGTTATTGGCAGCGGCTGTTTATGCGATTGCGGAATATACGGAATACAGTGTTTTGTTTTGTAAGTTATATCGCCGAAACCGTGTTAGTTAAATCCAGTGAAACTTTGTATGCTGGCTGTAAATATTACAACCGTGAAGTGTCCACAGAAAATCTCTTTTGTCCTCTATTTTGTACAGTTGTATCAGATAAATAAAAATTATGTGATATCTCCCGAAAAAAACAACCGATTTATACCATATTTGGCAAACAAGTAGCTCTATGGCAGGCCACGTAAACTAATAGACTTTGAGAGGGCCAGACAGACACATTTTCAAAAGGCGACTATATTAACATTTTAGCTCAGAATTTTTTATCTACGAAACAACAAAACAAATTTCAACTTAACTTTGTATGCTGACAGTATCAATAATCTCCATCAAAATTGGTTACGTAAAGCCTCATTTCTCCGCCACTTTGTAAAATATCCCCACATGAAATAATAAGTTTTTATGCCGTATCTGCGGAAACAATCAACCAATTTCTTTCAAATTTGGCAAAGAAGTTGTACTGTGGTAGGCCAAATTAATTTACGTGTTTTAAGTGTGTAACACTCTTATTTTCTGAATGGCGCCTATACAAACATTTTAGCTTAGTGTTCTATATCTACGAAACTATGTAACATATTAAAATTTAACTTTGTATATCGTATCTACGGTAATCATCGAATGTGTTAATAATTAACTTTTTGCCCTCCAAGAGACCGCGGTGGTGGAGCGGTTAGCATGCTCGCCTCCCACAGAAGGCGAACCTGTTTCAATCCCCGGCCGGGTAACTCCCAGGGATTTGCAAGTGGGAATCGTGCCGGACGATGTCGTTGGCCGGCGGGTTTTCTCAGGGATCTACGTTTCCCCCGCCCTTTCATTCCAGCTTTGTTCCATACTTACCTCTATCAGCCTCATCGGCTCTCAAGACCTCGCTGTTAAGAGCCGCCCAAATCTCTTCACTCTTCACACTTTTGTCCTCCATTTATGAATATCGTCACATGAACAGTGGAGGTTTTATGCCATATCTCGACGACTAAACAACTGATTCGTACCAAAATTTCACGTAAGTATTGCTACAGTAGGGTATGTAATTAACATGTGTTATGTGCGGCAAGCAAGTTTTAATGTCGTTTATATTAACAATTTAGATTAATTTGTTATTTGTTTGCAACGTTTCAACAAAAATCAACCAAATTTTGTACGCTAACAGTATTAATTAGAAGCATAATTTATGCATACGGAGATCGTCTTTTACAGGAGTTTTTGCAATATAATGCCATGTGAGTAAATTAAAATTTTTTCCATATTTCCGGAAAAATGCAACTAATTTCCACAAAATTTTGCACACCTAGAGAAGGCCATGTAAATTTACATAGTTTAAATGAGGTCAGACAATGATTTAACAATTTCAATCAAACATTTTATGATGATAGTATGTATTAGAAACATCGTGTACAGAGCCCCTTTTTAAGCACTTTGTAAAATAGCCCCATTTATGAAAATAATTTTTTTATGCCATATATCGGAGACCAATAAACCGATTTCCACCTAATGTTTCACACAAGTAGAGTTACAGTAGGCCATGTAAATCAATGTGTTTTTAATTGGTCAGATATTGCTTTTCAAAACGATGTCTGTGTAAATATTTCAAGTTAGTGAACCCTATCATTCAAAACATTATACTGATTATATCCGAAGTTGATGCTCCGAATCCTACCTCCGTGAGTCAGTTTATTGCAAGATAGCTTAATTTTACGAGTTTTCTGAATTCGAAACTTAGGTAAGTCACTCGTGTATTATAATTGTACAGTTTCGCATGTTTCTGGTTTCTTTGCTAATGATATTGCTGTCAATGAGTCGTCAACGCTTATCTACCATCCAAGCTTTCAAGAACTTCACTGAAATAGATTTGCACCTTTGTAGAGGAAAATAGAGGCTCATTATTTATAAGTAACTTCTTGTTATTCATATAAGTAATTATAAATTAAATATTGTAATGTATAGACAAAATATTAACAAAGGTTCAATTTAACCAAAAATAAGGTATTTTACGTTAACACAAGTATTAATCGCTTGTGATACATGACATATTTAGGAAAGAACTAATCACGTCATACTAGGGTGATTTTTGAATGGTTCAATTTAAAAAGAATGAAGAAACTGCGAATAGACTATAAATAAGAAATGTCTTCCACCTCGTTAGGGAATTCTTTTTTTGGATGCAGTTTTCCGTGGTTTACGATGTTCATCATTACATACACTTCCCCTGAAACGTTCAAAATGCATATCACAATGTCTGAAAGAATTACGAGAAAATAAAGTGAACAAGCTCTGACAACTCCCACAAAGTGTAATTTCCATAGTCTGGCAGAGGTTCAGACATTCAGTCGATCCTTCAGTGGGGGACAACTCTGCGAGAAGATAATCATTTGGCCTTGTCTGCCAGAAGATGTAGTCAGAGTACAGATAAGACAAACGTTGAGAGTCGCCATGCAGACGAGTATTTCCAGGTATGTATCTGTACGAGTCTACCAACGTTTGCATTAAGGGGGCGGTTCACGCCATACAAATCGTTATTCTGCTGATACAAAATGGTAGAGGGTCTTGAAATGATGTCCCGCACAACTCCGCAGGCCTGTATGTAAAACGGGCGAATTCCAGGTAGTGAGCCGAGCTGTCGTGGGATGAACATCGTGCTCGTGGCTGCTCTCTCTCCTCTCTCCGGGATCTGCCTGTCCCTTGGGATCAGCGAAGGCGAGGGGCTTCTGCGAGTGCGGCGGGACTATGGTGGCTTGAGTGCGGCGACTTTTCCGCAACTCGTCGCGTCCCCAGGCGGCAGATAAGGAATCCCCAGGCCCTGGGGTTCCTGGGAATATTCCAATACCAGCCAGTAAACCAACTGGTGGGTGCGAAAGCGCCGTCATCGTGGACATCTGAAACCTGGATAGCTAACGACGAGATGACGAAGAGCAACGAGCATGAAACAGCCCAACGATCAAGGCAGGGAGGGGGATCTCGAGGTTCTGAGACATGCAAAGTGTAGCGAACCTCACTGCTGGATTCTGCAGGCTGCTGATTGCGGATGCGTGAGGAATGGAATGGAATGGAATGCACCAGACCTTGGAAGCACCCCTGACGTCATCTCTCACTCCTGGGCCAGCGGATTCGCCACCATCAATTGTAGGTCCTGGATATCCTGCCGAGCTATTTTAATAGCTCACCCAAGACCGACGGACCATTTTGGATGATGGAGGAGGGGGTGGCTTCCGGGGTAATTGCTCCCCGCCTTCGCCCACCCGATGTCAGCAGGGAAGAGCGAAGATGGAGTTGGTACCATGACTAAGCTGCCCAGTTTTCCCACCCACTCTACGAGTAGCAGAGGGGCTCTGTATTCAATTGGTGCTTTCGATATTATTGTGCTGGTTCGCCTGCGCAAAAATATTGACAGCAGTTCAACCTCAAGAGCGCTTGCGCCCACAAGCCCCGCCCCCTCTCTTCAGATTTTCAACTTCACATTAAAGAGCATGGAATCCACACCAGCTGTTTCCCGTTCCATTTTCAATAATGCATGAATAAGTTTTGAACTTCTTTACTGTCGGGAGGGATTTTTACGGTGCCTATGCCAATCCCCCCCCCCTCCTAGATATAGCCTTAGCTATAGGTACACTCTAGGGAGGCAGTCATGGCTCAAATCGGCGGCCATGGCTGCTCAATTCCTTTCTGCCGCGATGCACGGCTCCTTGCATGCATTTCCCTCTCCTGTAGGCAAGGGACTTAGCTCTGAGACGCATTTATCACCCGTCCCAGTCTGGGACGTACATTTAATACTTAGCAATGGGGTAGGTTAGGAAAAAAAAAAAAGGAGAAAATATCGTAGCTTTCAGAAGTAGTGAGAGAGCTCTGAGATGGGGAGGATGTGTCATCCTGCTCCGTGAGGTTTCCTTGGCACTCAAGCGAGTGTGAGAGCCTCCCCCCCCCCCAAGCACGGAAACAAGAGTCTGGCAGCTTACTGCAGCAATGTTGCCAGATCTCCCTGTCCTTNCCAAGCCCGGAAACAAGAGTCTGGCAGCTTACTGCAGCAATGTTGCCAGATCTCCCTGTCCTTGACTGTCACCCGTGTGCCACCCAACTCGCTCAGGCAGATAGCGAGACAGGCTGACTTAGTTGCGTTGTTATCTAGTGTACTAATGCGGGTTTTTCATATTATGTAACTAATGCATTTTGTACTAGTATGATATAGAGTGTTGGCGAACATTTTCGAGAAACTTCGATGTCTTGGAAATGACGATTTAAATTAATTTCTCTCCTCACACAGAAATAAAATGATACCATAAAAATTGAAATGGTTAACTGTTAAAATTTCATTAAATATAATTTGTTTGCACTGAAAACATAATGTAGATTATCAATCAATATTGTTCAGGAAAAATTTATTAGAGAACTGAAAAAAAAGAGAAAAAGTGGCAAATCCAATTTATTTACCAATACTATAAAAATATAGCAATAGGCATTTTGCTTNTGAAAAAAAAGAGAAAAAGTGGCAAATCCAATTTATTTACCAATACTATAAAAATATAGCAATAGGCATTTTGCTTATAACAAAAACACAATTACAATGAAGGTGCATTATTAAGTGAAATAACATTGTTATACAATGTTCAATGTAAAATTTTATGTATGCATGAACACGAACTTATTTTAAACTAAATACTAACATTTATATATTTGAAATTCTGATTATAGTTTTTTCGTGGTTTCGTCATGCTTTTTGAATCAAACCTTTTGAAAAATCACCCCATGAATGNAAATTCTGATTATAGTTTTTTCGTGGTTTCGTCATGCTTTTTGAATCAAACCTTTTGAAAAATCACCCCATGAATGATATGCTCGGTTGTTACCGAAATATTATTTATCACAGGTGTTTTATACTCGGATTAACATAAAAATACCTTTTTTTAAAAAATAAAAATTGTATTTATAAGTATGTTTAATCAATAAACTATAATATTGAATTTATAATTAATATGAATAAACAGGGAGAAAGTAGGTCTGTTGGCAATGCCAAGTAAAAAGTCGTTCTTATAGAAAATATTATTACACTGAATGCTTATGAATGTGCTGCGTTCGTCCCTTTGGGGTAATTTTCTATACCCAATTACACGGGAAGTAAAACTTTAGCAGGACTTTAAAAAAAAAGTTGGAAGTAACAGTGAATTGACTATAGTAAGGAATAATAATCTGGTGATGGAATTAACTGAAAAATATGTATCATTCATTATATTGAATTTGTTGCTGAACGGTGGTAACTTCACAGATAATAGAGAATTCCGAGCATGAGGCGGATATACTGCACGTATTGCGATTCGATACTCACAGATGATCACAGACACTCGTTTCTACAAGCTGCTGTGTGGTACCCTGCACGAGGCTAAATTCATTACAACTGGAGACACTGATTTTACTAGAGCTACAGCGGTCGTACATGACAGTGAAACGATATATCGGCGGGCGATTCAAGTTGTAGGTTCTCCGAGTATTTAAGAGTATACGGTAGCATAATTTGAATACAAAATAGTCCAGATTGGAATTCTGCACAAAAAAATACACAATAAAATTCAAAGCGGAATTTATTTTATTAAAAATTTATTTTCGTCAGACAAACAAGTACCACTATGTTAATTATGTGTAAGAACTCTCCTAAATTAAGAGATAATAAAGACTAGATGGACACTTGCATTAATAATTTTACCCCTTTTTTCCTATTTTAATGAGTACCACTGTCGAGCGTACAGAAACTATGAACTTCCTGACATTCCAAATATTTACTGTTTACTGCAAAATATTTACTGACGAACACTGATAAACAATCAGTGATCTCAGTACTTGTCATCAGTAACGGAATGCGGCCACAATATGCGCAAAGGAAGCAGGCATTTAACAACATAAATTTCGTGACAATGTTTAACTCCGGACTTACAAGTTTTAATACACATTATATCATGTTAAGTGGGCGTTTCTCTGTAAACTGGGCAACTCATTGTCTCAGGCCAATATTATATAAAAAAAAAGTACGGATTATTACATATTTCGTAGATAGCTTTAAAAAATAATAACCTAATATACCTGTGCTCAGTGTACAATATCCATTATTTATTTGAAAAAGCATAGTTTTTGCAAAATTATCAGGAGTTTTTTCAGTCCCCTGACGTGTCACCGAAGCAGTACAATCACTTCAGATTAAATTAATTATGACAAAAACTACAGGAATCAATCAAAGTTTTTGATTGTTTAAACAATATTATATCGTTTGTTAAGGAGACCTGCTTATTTTTTACAAATGTTATTTTATAATACTAAAGAAAGTTAATTAAAGTTTGTCTTCGCATTTTGTGAACAGTTCCCATGTCTATATTTCAAATTACGCGCAAGCATCAGATTAACAATCTGTCAACGCAACGACGCACATAGCTTTGCGAAACGACCTGAAGTTTGCGCGGTTGGCACCACTGACGCCCAGACGCCATTTTATTTAGTGCTGCGCGAGCGTTCCTCCGTGGATCACGTGTTGTAACCTGACAGCCGACAGTCCACTGGTAAGGATTGGTTTTATTTCTTGTTATGTTCTATATTGATACGATACAAACTTATTTAACAATATTATATATGTAATAGGGACGTATGTCGTTTAATTTGTGACTTAATTACATTTTGTGCTACCTCTCGATGAAATCTAATTAAACAGTCCCCTGGCAACAGTCCACTGCCCCTGTACTCCTGTCCCCTGACAAAGGTGTAGGTGGGGACTGTCTTTGTATATTGCTTCCAATTGTTTCAGCTACACCTATCTTTTCGGTATGGCGCCAAGGAAGAAAAAACTCACTAAAGAAGAGATTTTACAAAGAAAAAGAGAAGCTGAGCGAAAGAGATATGAGCGCATTAAAAACGATCCGCAGAAAAGGGAAGAACTTCGAGAAAAAGAACATCAAAAATACCTTAAGAAAAAATAAAAGGGAACTAGAAAGCTCGTAACGAATATGACTCCGCGAGAACACCGGGAAGCAAAAAAGAAGTGGAAAGAGCATTGCACCAAGTATCGTAATAAGAAAAAAGTATTGGCAAATATTACTAACTCGTATATGAGAGAAAATACTCCAGATTCAGATGTATCAAATGCATCACCTCAGATGCCAACACCTGAAATTGCTGAAATACGTAATTCGAAAAAATAGTAATAGAGAGAAGATGTTAAGATATAAAATAAAGAAGAAAAAAGATAAAAAAATTAGAGTCCTGGAAAAGAAAGTATTGAAGTACAAGAAACGTCTATCGCGATTAAAGAAGAAGGCAAATACAAAGCCTGAAGATACTCCAAACACTAAGTTACAGAAAATGGCAGATACTCCAACGCCCTCCGGTGTTGGATCTACCTGTAAGAGAACTGCAGATGCCGTGGTTGCTGCTGGAGGCGATGTCGACAATCTAGAGAAGTTTGTAGAAGCTATTGAAGAGAGATGTCCCGCTATTAGTTTAAGTATTATACAAGATGATGCATTTTAAAAAAATGAGTGCTGAAATCGAACGAGAATTAACCAAGGTGACATATTTTGTTGGCACCCTCAAAGTGTGTCAAGTCGCTGGAAAAGTCTATAATCCTTTAGGTATAAATTCAAATTCGATTGAGATAGTGATGAAACATCTAAGCTGCTTTTGTGACAATGATTGTTGTCTACACTTTAATATCGGAAAAATAATTTATGAAGACAAGCCAACACTTAATGTGGATGATGTTTTCACAGATTCAGAACCTGAGAATGAAGCTGGACCTAGTTCTGCTGCAGTAAAAGCATTTAACACTGGTGATTACATCCTCGTCAAATTGTTTTCTAGAAATACAGAATATAGATATGTGAGCGTTATTGACATGATTGATGAAGAAGATG
>NQII01002671.1:59637-81689 GCA_002778355.1 Clitarchus hookeri
TGAGAATGAATCTGGACCTAGTTCTGCTGCAGTAAAAGCATTTAACACTGGTGATTACATCCTCGTCAAATTGTTTTCTAGAAATACAGAATATAGATATGTGAGCGTTATTGACATGATTGATGAAGAAGATGATGAAATCCGTGTCACATTCCTAAAGCTCTGTGATAACAAAGGCCAAACATTTAGATTTTANTGTTTTCTAGAAATACAGAATATAGATATGTGAGCGTTATTGACATGATTGATGAAGAAGATGATGAAATCCGTGTTACATTCCTAAAGCTCTGTGATAACAAAGGCCAAACATTTAGATTTTATCAAAACGATTTGGCACATGTTACAATGGACCAGGTGATACAGAAACTCCCTAATCCAAATATAGTTTTAAAAGGGCATAGAATGTTCTACAAATTTGATTCACCTGTAAATGTTTTTGAAAAACAATAAGACCAAGTTCTTGATATTATTTTCTTTACCTACTTATGCTATATTTTGAAGTAATAACTAATTATAATGAGACTGATTCTGTAGCTTAAGACTTAAAGTACTTAAATATTCTTTGTACCTATGTGATATAATTGATACTAATTAATATTAAGATTTCAGAGTTGCAATTTAAGTAGAATATTATAAAATACTGTTACTTTTATTTGTATCTTTATTGTTCAATTACTTAATTCCTAAGCTCCAAAGTTTCTATAATAATAAAACAGATTTAATTTTGGTACTGAAATAGTATTTTTCATTTATATACACAGTCCCCTGCCATAGGCAACATACCCCTGTATCGATTTTTTTTAGAAAATGCTCAATATTTTCTAAAATAATAGTAATATTTTTGGTTCAGTTGCCGTTTATTGTTAAATAAGTGGTTATGTATTCGCTGAATAAGATTTATTTGATATATAAGAAAAAAAGTTGCCTAGACAGTTTTCTTAGTACTGTTGCCCAGTTTACAGAGAAATGCCCAAGTACTGTCATGCTTTTGTAAAGCTTCGCGTGAAAACAAAACCTATGCTATACAACTGCAAAATTTTTATCTTGAAAACGGTGCTACAGTGCATTAAGCTTTCTTTATAAAACATTTACACAGTTACATATTAGCACACATAAATGCAGTGTGTGTAAGCATTATTCGGTATATATACCAACTAATAAAATCAGATAGACAACAATAATTATTCACCAAAAATATATTTTATCCCAAAGACAATGAAACGATACTCAACTTTTTACCATATTTAACAAGTTACTTCGATTTGTTTTATGCAAGCCATTTCAATATATCAAAAGTTTAATTTTAGTAACATATCAGGTAAAATCTGAGAAAATTAAATTTTGAAAACACTTCATAAAATTTAATGAATTATGATTAAATATACAAATATACACTACAACAAATACGTAAGTATATGCTGTACTTGTATATATGTGTATCGCATAATATATATATGCATGCTCTCTCACACACACTCACACGTACACTCAGACGATGATTCATGAGGAGTTACTGCCACTCACAATGCTTAAGTCATTTAGAACAAAATATGCCATATAAATGTGGGTTGTAATGTCGCAGTCGTCAGAATTAGCGATTGGAGATCTCAGCTCGGTTTTAATCAGTCGGTAGAGACATATAACTTAAAAGGCGCCATATAAAAATAAAATAAATCCAAGTCTCGGTTTAGTTACTCTTTACTTTTATTTAACACTCAAATTGAACAGTTCACACACAATCTTCAAGCATGCAGAGTCACAAACAGTCAGTTCCATAAGACAAACAAGCAAAGAGCAGCGCCACAGTAGTTTATTAATAATTACATCATTCAAAACTTGCATCACAAGAGGAAATGTATGGTAAACAAACTTCACGGTTCCATGGTTCATTTGATTGGTCAATCAAGGTTTTAGGTTGTTTGGTTTTGATATTATAAACTTTCAAAGTTGGGGTATTCTTTTATACTCAACCTGTATGTCAAATAATACGGTTTGTTTGCCAGATATTATAATAACATTTAAATCTTACCCTTTTAATTAAACAAATATTCAACATACAGTAAGTATGTACGTTATGAGAGAAACTTAGTTTATCGGTATTGAACGTTTATCGGTATTGGACGTTTATCGGTATTGGATGTGTATCGGTATTGGAGACTCTAAACATGAGGACGTACATGATGTTTAAAATTAAATGATTCATGACAGAAATATAAAATTATTATACATTAAAAAGAAAATATTTTCAAATTTATTTTTAATATAAACATTTTATTTACATAATTGCTAGAACAAATATAGGAAGTGATAAATGTTTGAATACAATGTCTCCTTGAAAGCAACTCGGTTAAAAAAAAACTCGTTTGACCAGTGAAAACCCATTATGATAAAGGGGAGGGGGTGGTGGATTCCACGGGACAGTTAACACGAAGTGACATCTGCTGTCTCGAGATGGCGCTGATAACGTTTAAGCTTCCCCACTTGCGCCACGTAGTGCTAGATGCTACAACTACATGCTCAAGGCTCGGAAAAAGCATTTCAATAAATCCCATATGGTTGCCCCCCCCCCCTCCTGCATTCAACTACATCCTAAGTTGACTCCTGGATTCAGTGAGATAACTGATACAGTCAGGGCATAGCCAGATATTTCTCAAGAATGGTGGGAGCTGACTGAAGTGAAATGAAGGGAGGGAAGTTACATAAACATTACCGGCGCTGACACACTGTGTTTTAGGACAAATACTCAGAGAAAAATTACTTCACAGTATAATAAAATGCATTATAATTTAGAGCAATTACATTTTTTTTATCAGAATTAAAACCTTTGTTAACAAATTTTATACTAATAAGTAGGCAACCTTAGGGGCAACAGAAATAAGAAGGTCTTCCCCCCCCCCTTTTTTTTTCCAACTGGTGTCACCCCTGGCCGCAGTTTGGCCCTTTTATAAATCGACATAGGATATGTGCAACCATAATTTTAAGAGATCCTTCTAGGCGCAAGAACTGCTGGCACACATGCTTCTGTAGAGAATGTCGAACTTCTGGTTATTTCTTTGGATATCATAGAAAATAAGCATTCAGAACATTTCTTTCACTTGGCACACTCAAAGCATTACTCGCATAAAAGGGAATTGTGTCCAACTGCTTTCCTCTGCAGTCAATCTGTAGATATTTGTTCAAATTGTAAATAGCTGTAGCTGTCGCCGAGGCAGCCTATGTGTGTTTTGCTAGCTTGGCAGTTGCAACATTAAGAGAGAGGTTAGGTTTGGGTAAACCACTTACAGACATGAGCTGTGAAAGTATTGTTACAAGACGCCTGAGGGACGTATCCGAATTCATGAGGGATGGAGGTCTTTATAAAAATAAAACAACTTAATTTGATTTTAATTTATTTACACAGCTATTATTTACAGCAACAATCTAGCTATCTATATATATCTACCTATCTCCACTATTACTCTTTTTATTTCCCAGTGAGCACAGTATTCAATGTCTATCTCAACCCTAATTAAAGTTCTTCGTAATGTCTCGGTTTGGTTATGGTCAATTACCTCACACTCATTATAACACATGTTCAGTCTGTCTGTTGCCATCATTTGTAATATCTTACACTCACGCATCCAGTCCAATAGTCCAGCCTGCCAATCGCACACTCCCGCTAGTCACTTCTCTTGCCACTCGTTGCTCTTCTCGCTCGTCGTATATCGCTCAAGGTCGCGCAATCGCCCAAACTCCAGACACTCATCAACCCCTGCTTGTAGGCCCGACGCGCTTTTATAATATTAGCAGCCAAGATCCGGAATATTCCCCAGACCCAGAGTCACGCTGAGAGACGCAAGGACGATCAAAACAGAACCTTCTTCAGATAAACGCGAAAATTCAATCAGATTTATCGTGGTGGTCTTTGTCTTCGCCGCCCGCTCTTGAGGTACATGCGTGATCTTCACACATTTTATTCTCGCAAGCGATGCGAAGCAGCGGGCGCGTAACAGTATGTAGTTTACAGTCTGAGGCAGAGTCAACAAGGGTGAGAGCTTGTGATGATTAATGAGTTTCGNTCGCAAGCGATGCGAAGCAGCGGGCGCGTAACAGTATGTAGTTTACAGTCTGAGGCAGAGTCAACAAGGGTGAGAGGTTGTGATGATTAATGTCTGCCTAGCTTGAAGGACAGTATTAATTTCAATCACTTTGAACATTGAATGAGGCAACTGAAACTCTCTTGAAGTGCGACTGACTAAAATTAAGAAGTTAGGAACGCAGTTCACTCAGAAATACAATAATAAACACGGCAGCACCCTTTACTGTACCCATGTGAGACTATCCTTTCGAACATGTGTGGCGTCCTCTGCGAGGGGAGTCGAACCATTTACACCAGAAATAAAATATTCGAGGTCAGTCACTGGTTATGTTCAGTCCTCATACAGATAGTGAAGACGGAAATCGAAGGATCCTGCGAAAGTAGGGAACATTCAACCACAGTAAAAAAAAACAAAAAAAAACGAGGTAATCAGCTCCATTATCCGGCTTTCCTTTATGTCCTTCCCTGGACTCTCTTTCCCTTTTTTTTTTTTTCTCTCATTTGCGCATGCGTGATAGCAGAATCGATAAGGCCCCTTGAAAGCAGTAATCAAGCTAATGCTTCTTTCTCCTTTCAGTCACCTGAGGCAGAACACTAGCGTGGAGTAAAGAGTAACACGATTGTCCATAGTTCATTGCCTTTTTTACCCTTTGATTCTACTACTCGAAATTTGGTTTTTGGCATTGGGTTCCTCCTTTTTTTGTTCTTTATTTTGCTTGTGCTTTAATTGCAACCATTAATCGATTCTAACCAGTGGCGGATTTAATCAATCGTCTTAATCTCTCTCTCTGTCGTCGTCTTAGGGGTGGAGAGAGCGTGTCTCTGTAACTTTCGAAACTTGGGAAATCACAATTCTTATACTCTTTATACGCAATCGTTATAAGCAGTTTTGTTGCATTTTCTGAATTACTTATGCATGGTATTAGGTAAATACTTTCTTCGCATACAAGAGAAAAGTTTCGGAAATATATTTGTATCAATACATCTTATGGTCGTCATAAGGTTGCTTATTTCTTTGAACTTTGGTTAAGCCTACAAAATAAGTAAATATTTAAGATAAAGTATAATCTCTCAAATGTCAATACTGCCATACAATAAAAACATTTACGTATCGTTATCAAATGTAGCCATTAAAATTTTATGGTAATTTTATTTTTTATGTTTATTTACATTTCCAAACACTGTCACAGCACATTAAAAAACATCATTTCTATTATAAGCTGTGTGTGCACGGTAATCTTTTTTCACTGAATACATAACTCCTTCCCAATTTTCAGTGTGAAGGTATACTTCTGATTTTGGCATATAAATTATTTTTAATACTGGCAATTAAGATATAAACATTAAAGCTTTACTTGTACAGAAAAATAGCCGCACTAACAGTTCTGCGTATTTTTCAGTACTTATACTGATATATGAATATTCTTAATGTTTCCCAATGTACAGCATTTTAACTAGCGGGACTGGAAAATATCGTAAAATAAAACAAGTAAAGCAGAAACATAAATTTTAGTTTAAAATTATTTATGTTAACATTTTAACAAATCATTTGCGTCAAGACTTTGAACACATAAGTTATTCTACATGAAATACTGAAATTCTTAGCCGTATACTATCTTCATTTGAAATATAATATCGTTTCAAATTTTTATACAATCGTGACACATTCGCTTTCAAATTGTGTAACTTTCNATATATCTTGCATTTGTAATTTTACAGAAAAAATGCACTATGAATTTGTGTCCGTTCACCATCATAAAAATGTGTGCCTGTATTGCACCTTAGCATATACATCCTGTTATGTATTTCCAAGGCATTTTAATTGGTCTTTTAATTAAGTGAAAACAGAACCATACAAGTACTGTACAAATGCTGTATGGGCACCTGAGTTTCGTCTTTCTTTTGATGTTACGCTGACAGCACATGCAAGTCAGATTTATATTATTTTGTGGTACAGCATAATACAATTAATTATGCTTTTCTCGCTCTACATACCTGCACTATCAGCTACACTGTAAAATTGTTATCTATTTTTACAATCTATTCTTCGGAAACAAGTAACCAAGATTATTATTTGTAACACTACAAGTAAATTACAACAAATTTTACAGGTTACTGTAGAGTGGGTAAAACTAACTTTGAATGTTAACAAGTAAGTACTTTAAACTGGTTTATTATAAACACGGTGATAAATAAACAATTTTGAATGTTTCTTAAAAGTTTGTTGAAAAGAAACAGTGTTTCTCCTGTAGTGTTGCAAGAAAATTTGTTAGCTATTTATATTTTTTTCCAAATAATTGTTTATAAAAACGTATAAGCTATTTTACTTTGTACATTTATCAAACGTGCAAAACAATTTGGTTTCATTAACTGTGGAAGAACTGGAAGCAGAAAATTTTCACAATGGGAAAGGCTTCTGTGAGAAAAATGCGTGAAAAATACACATAATAAATAAGGATGAGTATGTTGTACAGAAACGAAGGTCCTTCAGATAAGAAAACACTTAGTCAATGTTTAGTTTTACAAGATGCTTTTATGGACAAAAATCTTCGAAGTGAGTGTAAGATGCGATCAGCGAGGGCAAACCTGACCACGTTCAGCTGCCTTCACTTCGCAAATGCCTTTGTGCATTTCATAGAGGAAAAGGCGTATTTTGTGTTGGCTATCATAAACATGAGTTTGAAAATGTTTAAAACTTTTTAATGTAATAAAACTTTTGTCATAAAAACTATTGTATAGATTTTTGTGGTATTGCCTATTATCTTAATAATTCGATATGTAAAAATGAAATATTTTCAGCAATTGTCAGCGAGGCAGACGTTTGTTTGGAAACAAATATTTATGTACCAAGCGAGTTAAAACCGCATTTCGTTTTAAATACACCCGAGACATATCTTACCACAGTTTATAATTTATACCAAGACAACAACATTATTTATCTCGATTATCGCAAGAAAAATATCTGAATTACAGCAAAGAAAGTAAATGTTTAAATACTTTTTTTTCTCAGAGCATTCGTGCTTGTTATCTCAAGTAGGGCAGTGACAGCGGCTGCATTACTTTACCCGCAGCTCCTTGTGCAAAACGCTTCTCTTGTCAGTCGGAATACCCCACTGTACAAGCTTTAAAGCAAGTCCATTTAAATGTTTTTATCCATAAAGTTACAGGAATAATGTTTTATTTCTCTGCAAAGTGGGGAGCACGTATTATCGGGACTTGCTACATTCATTGACATGCAAGACAGCAGTTTAAACAGCAATCTTGGAACGTCGCACTCAGTTGTTCCACAATAAAACTCTTGAAGACGTCCATTATTCTCTTGCAGGTTTCCATTTACAGTGAAAACTCTGCTTCAAGGTGTTTTGCAGATACTTTTCAGGACAATACAATATCCAGCTATACCATTTTTCAAGTTTTCTTTTGTTATATTATTCATTTATGGCCAGATGAGAGACCATTGTACATTTTTTACATGAACGATTTCACTAGAGAAACAAGATTTGAAATCTCAGGCCATGTCCGAATTTTCCTGACGAACTGTACCTATTCATGCGTAAATGTCCCTGGAAGTGACATCCTAGAAATAAATAGGGCGATCTGGCATACGCGGGTCTCGGGTGTGAACAAGTGGACCAGTAAAACCATCTTGAATACGCCATCTTGGATTGTGTCTCGACGGCCATCTTGGATGACCTTGATCTTGACCTCTGTCCACCATCTTGATGGCGATCATCTTGTTTTCCCTTGTAATTTCCTTGACCCCTTTTCCTCCTCCCTTTTTCCCCATCACCCACCATTTTGTCTAGTGTCGTCTGCTGTAGGCGGCCATTTTTGTTTTTACTGCAGCCTCTGTCATGCAGCACAGTAGTCGCAGCCATCTTCAATTCCCGCACCTGCCACCACAGTATGCCGATCTCGAGTTCTGCCATTCGCAGCTAGGAACACTGGTATATCGTCGCCGCCATATTGTTTTCGTTCACTCGTCGCCTTCTAGGGTGTGTTGGTGTCGGCCATTTTAGTTCCATCAGTGACCTCTAGGTGTGCTGCCATTTTAGTTCCATCAGTGACCACTAGGTGTGCTGCCATTTTAGTTCCATCAGTGACCTCTAGGTGTGCTGCCATTTTAGTTTTGATTTCGAAGCTCCAAAAATTTTCTGAAATTGCATGAGATTGAACTCCCAAACCTTGGACTAATAAGCAGATACCTGAGACCACTTGGCCACCAGATCATCTAGGAATCGAGGGTTTTTAATGTTGAATACATATAGAAATTCTCACCCCATTCCATCACTCGGAAAGGAGTTTTTCATGAAAATTCTATTATTAGTATTATGTGCCTATGGACAGAGATATAAGTTCTGACATCATTATATATATTCTTATTTTATTATGATATTGCTGAGTGATTTAATTTCAGTAATTTTTTCACATCTTAAAATATTGTTTTATGTGTAAGGCGTGTGCATATATGGGATAACTTTTTTCCACAGCAAAATAATTTGTAGTACGAATTATAAGTTTCGTTACGAGGCAATACAAACAAATTACTAAGCATAAAAAGGTTGTTATTAAGTATTTTAATATTGAATCCATAAATAATAAAAATTATATATATATATATATATATATACACTTGGAAATCGAGTTAGGAAACTAAATATAGTCCATTCATATTTATACTTCCAACTTTTATGAAGAAGTTCTACTTCTAGGATATTCATCCGTCTCATGCAAAAAGGCTTAACTGTGTCTAGAAAACTACATCAAAGGGACAACGCACCAAATTTTGTGCGCATTCAGTGTAATAATATTTTGCATTAGAACCATTTCTTACTGGGCATTACCAACACACCTACAGTATTTTATTTCTGTCTTTATTCGTATTAATTATAAATGAAATTGTATTATTTGTAGATAACATAATAGTAAAAGTTCAATTTAACCACAAGAAGGCGCTTTTGTACACATGTATAAAATGGTTGGGCTAAATGGCATATTTAGGAAACAACTAAACACGGTATACATAAAGTAATTTTTCAATTAATCAATTGTTTAAATAATTTATTAGTTTTTAATCATTTATTATATATATATTAAAATAAAATATTAATTTTATTAAATTAATTAAGATTAAATAAATGTGAAGAAACTAAACAGACATATTACAAACACTCACCAGCCACCTCTGCTGTCTTCCACCGTCCCCACTGTGTCAACAAGTACACTGGATCTTTCCGTGGCCACCGTACCCAGCACACCTCCCTAACCACCCCCCTCCCCTCGGGCAGATAGTGCAGACGCGCCGACTGACACTGCTATCCCTCCTTGATGCACAATGAGGACTGAAGGGAAGGCAGCCGCCAGTTGTTCATCACAGCCGAAGCTCAGAGCGGGGGTAGAACAGGCCCTTGTGAGGGCCCTTGACCACCCAACCGGGGTTTCACGTATTTCCGGCCGAGGGTTACGAAAGGCAAGCCCCTCCACCCTCTGCCAGCCATATCCAATCTGTGCTTACAGCGGTTTCCCCGCCTCGGTCACAATTCTCCACTAGGTTACCCCAGTGGACAGGTTTGTAATGTTCTCCAAACCACCCCTGCCTGAGGGGGAGGTGGTTGGAAGGCGGGAGTAGCAAACTCCCGCCTGGTTTCTTATTTAAAAGTGAAATAAACTAGTAATTTTGAATATTTCAGGACTTTTAAAATAACCACCAACAAGCCCACGAGTGGACTCAGTGGTGGATGTAATAATGTTTAAGTTGGTTATGTTGATTCTAAATGCCAGAAGCTGTCGTTTTAGGGAAGGCAGTCGCTGCGTGTTTGCTACAAGAGAGCAGACTGCTCTCCTCCCCCCACTCCTACTAATTGGTAGAGGTGGAGGACCTCGGCGAACAGATGGTTTACGTGAGCTGCAGGTCTATTGTGACCCACGCCACGCCAGTTTGCTTCCGAACGCAACTTCGCGTTCTACCGTGTTTTAGATAGCGTTTTAGCGATTATGACCACTCTTCCTTGCGACGATCGCTATCTTTTACTTCACGGGAAACACTTCGCGACGACAGTTGGCAGTACTTATATTGTAAAATATGTCTCTTTTCAACAAAATCGAGGCAAGTTTCTGTCTTCAACGTTTCCCAAAAGGCAGTTTTGACGTCACGGAAATGAGCACCGTATTAGGCCATGCAGGGGCCCTTGAGCACATAGAATTCGGGACAAAAAAAAAACCGTGAATGAAAACATTAGAATGTACTTTTGTTTATGTAGTGACTTTATTGATTTGTCAACTGGTCAGAATCGATTGTTTTTAACTGAGAAATAAAACTAAAACGTTTGTTAATTTCCTTGTATGATTCCGATCGTTTCTATAAATTAGCATCCAATGTGTCGATTATANAAACTAAAACGTTTGTTAATTTCCTTGTATGATTCCGATCGTTTCTATAAATTAGCATCCAATGTGTCGATTATAGGAAGAAATGTTTCTATACGAAATTTTTGTTTGCCATTCAACTGCACAGAGTCTGATGGTCCTTCCAAAAAAGTGATGCGTGTGCTGCGAATTCTTTGTATTTGAGAATTATCTTTATAGTCAGCATTTGGATTTTTTTCTTTGGCAGCCGATTCATACTGATTGAAATTACTGCGTGCGCTACTAATATAATCGGCAAGAGATGCATAAAGTTTTGTTGCAACGTCCATTGTCATGGTATTATTCTGTAAGCTTATGCTTGTTTTATTGATAATTGCCAAAATGTCATTCATTCCATATCTCCGTTAGAAGAATGGTCTCCAGTTTTTCAATTTTTTTGGCAAGGCTTTGAGCCTCGTTTCTTGTTTCTCCTGGCTGATCGGTGTTTCTGGAAATTGATGTTAAAGCTTTAAAAATATGACTAACCATTATGCAAAGCGTTAAGAGCATGCGCGCGTGCAGACCATTTGGTTTCGGAGAGGGACTTCAGAACTTTATTTGCACCTAAACATTCTGTCAAAATATTCCATCAATTGTTCGAACCTGAAAAAAAATTGAACAATGTTAGGATGAACTGGAAGTATGCTACTGCTTCTGAAACACATCCAACCGCCTGAACACCTACTAAATTCAGTGGATGTGCAGCACATGGGACAAAAATTGCAAATTCACATTTTTCTTTTATTCTTGCCTGAAGACCAGAATACTTCCCAGCCATATTTGATGCATTATCGTAACTCTGCCCGCGACAGTCCTATATCAAGGCTTTCCAAAAGGTTTAAAACGGTATCTGCTGCATATTGAGCCTTATGCTCCTCCGTAGGTAAAAATTGCAAAAATCTCTCAATAGGCTCTCTTGTCTTTTACGTACCGAGCGATGAAAGTCAGTTGGTCAACGTGGGAGAGATCTGGTGTGGAATCCACGCTTATTGAGCAGTATTTCACTGCTTTTAGTTCGTTAACAATCGTCGCTAACACTTGCTGTCCCATTATATTAATAAATTCATTGCAAATATCTGCAGACAAATATGATGTACTTCCTTTTCCACGGTTTCCGCAGTTTTGCATATGATCAGCAAGAAAAGGGTCAAATTCACATATTAGCTCTAAGCATCCCAAATAATTTCCGTTATTTTGAGACCTCAAAATTTCATTATCACCACGAATCCCAAGTCCCCTTGAAACCAAAAATTTCGCAACTGCAACAATTCTTTTAAGTACATTCTTCCAATAATTGACCTGTGCACTATATTGGGAAAGCAGTCCACTATCAACTCGTCCAGTAGTTTTGCTTCTTGCAACATAATGCATCATTGATTGCCTGTGCTGTAAACTGTTCTCATGCTCCATTAATAAGTTACTTATATGCTTCCAATCTTTATATCCACTAGAACAACTCAAACTATTGCCCGTAGTATTATTAAAAAGACTGCAGCAATAACAATACACAGATTTCTTTGACGGCGAATATAGGAGCCACTTTCTTTCCACACTCTCACCATTCGTCAATTTCCGAGTGAAAACATTCCTAGTCAAGTTTCTAGTTTTTGTTTTACCACTTGGATCAGGAAACCTTGTTAAGTTTCGGAGAAGTCGCCATTTTTATTTTGGAAAAACTCTGGCCCTTTGCGAATCCAAATATCGCGTGCTTCTTCCGGTATGTGTGTTACGTGTCTTTAAATCTGAAACAGATGAACTCGAAGCACTAATTTTATCTTCTATGTCAAACGTGTTTCTGAGCTTTGAGATTTAGAGGCATCTTGAGATCATGAGGTCGAAGAATCAGTCGGTCTGTTAGTTTCTTCAAGTGTAAAAAATGAGGTTAGTTTAGGTATTTTGCTGATATTTTCTTCTTGAGCTTTTAGTTTTTTCCTTTTTCTGAACAACTTAAATATGTTCTTCTCGACATAATTAAACAAGACAACAAAACTAAACACAACACTTACGTAAAGATACTTTATAATTTATATTAAGTTAGCAAGTAAACAAAACGAATCGCTTAAGTTTGAAACATCAGGGGAATCCCGATCCAATCGACAGCGTCGACATCTACATATGTATATGTGCGTGCGTCACCTACGCATTGTAAGCACGCACCGTAGGTAGCACTAACGTAGGTGCCCGCTAGATGGCATAGTTTCGCATTGACAACCAAGTTGACGGTAAGCTGACGTAAATCTACTGCCGCACGCTACCGCAACCTGAAGTCAAGATGACTACAAACATTTAACGTGCAATGTAAACGACGACGACGGCCTATCGAGGTCCCCATCAGCCCGGGGGACCTGGGCTCGTGCTCCACGTGTCCTTATGGAAAAGACGGAACTGCACGTGCGTAAAGGAGAAAACAAATATAAAAATACATACATTACAAACACCGAGCAAAATATTAAAACGTGGTCATCTAGCAATAAGTTGTGAACTGCGATATTTCATATTTTTCGTGTACTCTAACATGTGTTGTTCTTGTGTGCTGATAATCATAGCTTATAAACGCCAACGTTCCTAGTTTTGAGACGACAAAACGTTTGGAAACGCGAATTTAATTGAAATAGTGCAACTAACAAACGTAATACTTATTCTCTCTTCAAAGTGTTATTTCATAGTAAATACTCTATACCGTGAACCATATTAATTCAGTTCATTGTAATTTTTATCTCTTAATACATTATAAAAAAAGGTTTACAATTTAGTTTATTGCAATTTTAACTCTTACGCAGTACAAAGTAAAAAATAGGTGTAGGCTTATGTGGATATATATTTCATATATTTAAAAATGTTCATAATTTGTATGCATGGCGAGAAAAATTTTAAATAACTAGTTTGTTAAAACGTTGAAAAATATCTATTAGTAAAAAAAAAAAAAAAAAAAAAAAAAAANTATCTTACCTCTATTTCGTGAGTAGCGAGCCTAAACACTACGCTACATTACATTTAGTCATTCAATTCACTTTGCGACACAGTAGCTTGAAAATATAGGTATTGTTTTGAAATCAAATATCAATTTATTCTGTAACATTAAACTGCTTTGGAAATGAAAATGAATACTTTTTAAAATACGGAAGATACTGTTTCTAAGCTCCATTATTTAATTACAACAGTTTTTGTTCGCGAGGTTACGGCCACTCAAGAAAAATGTCCGCCATTTTCTCTTGCTGCGCGTTACGCAAAGTGTTTTGCTCGGTGTATGTATCCCGCGTTAAGTTTGCGACCGTTTTTTATCGTCGACGCAAACTGAGCGGTCGTAACCAGAACTAACGCAACGTGCGGCCGAACGCAAAACTTCTTTGCGTTTCCTAGCGTCGCGTCTCGGTCATAATGAACCTGCAGCCTTCAGCAACAGAAGCGGGCAGAAGCGGGGAAGTGGTGTCCGGCCACACTCCCCTTCTGACCTCTGCAGCCGGGGCAGCTGGGCGGATGTCCGCTGTCGTGAGGCCTGCAGCCTAGACTCCCATAACTCACAGGATGTATGTAACACAAATGCACCTCAACAAATACTCAAACCATAGGGTCGGCGGCGGGGCGCCGTGTAGCTGTGTTTTGTTGGCCACCGGACTCCTATTAATAGGCTAGGTAAATTAGGAAAAATAGGGGAAAGTTTAGGTATAGTCGTTATCGTTGTCATTCCTTATGTTTTTTGGGTCGCTGAACACGAATATTAGGTTTGCTGACAGAATTTTTGCCCGGAACATTGTTTTATTTTTGCAAAAAACCTCAAGATTTTGGCACTTGTTTTGGTTTTATGCATATATATTGGGAACTATGCGTTTCTTCGAAAAGACCATTCCATACAAAATTAAAGTTTACAAAATTTCCTGCATGTTTTGTTCATATCATTTGTTTCTAGGACCAACCGTTCCGCCGCTAGAGTGCGCCAAACAATGGGCAAAATTCCCAAAAATCGCAAAAACTCCATATTTCGATTTTTCTACTCCCGATGTCCGTGGAAACGACTTATGTTATGATAGTTTTGACCATGTATGGTATTGAACTAGATGAAATACACTTAAAATAAATGTTGGGCCCAATACCACATGTTGAAGCATGGGGTCATCACAATTACCCACAATGTACCGTGCTTTTAAGTAGAGCGGTTGGTCAAATGTGACCACACACGATGTCTGTTTGTTAGCCCTGCACTGCCCTGCTGCTTCCAGCAATGCAGTGTAGATGGTGTCGTACTCGGAAGGAGGAGCATTAATAAAAGGAAGGCACGTAGTGTACGTTTTCTCAAAGGCGAGGCCCTGGGTGGCTTGTTCCATAAACGCGTTCCATCCCGGTGTTATGGACACATCTTTGTGTTTGCTGAACAGCAAATAGGTGATCTGGGATGTCCCAAACTTGTAGGAGAGGTCTTCAATCTTTATTGCCTTCAGTCCGTCACCACCCTCTTTTGCCTCGAAACTTTTCAAATTAACATGACCAAATTTTCCAACATCTTCAGATGGTATCCTTGCCATTCTCTGAATTGTTGCATCTGGAGGTACAGCAGAAGCTGGGTCAACAGTAAAAATTCCTCCCATGACGTGGAACGTGTTATATCCATCAATTGTTCGAGTATTAGAATCCGCATTGTCGTATACGAACTGAATAAATCTATCTTCTGTTACTTTTTCCTGCGGATGCAGGGCTGATGAAATTTCAAATCGTAATGCTTCTGAGTAACTGCAGCAAAACCCCAACGAACTCAAAATATCAATCAACTTCCGGGACCCAAATTTTTTGTAAATAAATACTCCAATTCCGACTTGTAAATTTGACAGAAACGAGCGAGGTCTTACAGCACTGATAATACTGTGAGCAATTGGTGGCATTTTTTCTCTCATTTATCAGTATGTTCCTCCTTCTTTCTCTTCACAATCAAAGTATGCAGAAAATGTTTGAGTGTACCAGGAATGACTGACTCCGCCTCTTCCAGGAAACGGTCTGGAGCCGGGTACTCGCTTACATCACAAACCTGCGATCTGACTTCCTCGCAAATTATTTTTGCAGCTGCTTCCACTACACGAAGCTTCTCTTCTACTTCAGACTTACACTTCTACTGATACCATGCATCGTACAGTATCTTCTCCCCAATATTTTTAAAACAAACAACAGTCTTCTTTTTCTTATTGGTCGTGAACATTTTATCCTCCCCATATTTTTCTTTAAGTCTGGCCTTGACTGTTTTTGCATCTAGCACATAGCCTCCTTTTATCTGTTCAATTAGTTCATCCAACGAGAACTGGCATTCATCATTGCTGCTTTCAAGGTATGTGTGTATGTGTTCCAATGAAACATCAATTTCAAGTGCAAATGGACCACGCCTTGTCGATACTACTTTCGGTTTTCTTGCTTTAGCAGACATTTTTGTACGACAGCTTTTGTGGTATTGCGCATCGTATGCAACCAAGTCGGGAACATGCTCAATCCGGCGAAGTATAGCCCGTCCATATTCATCATTTGCGTCTTGGGCATCCTTCATAATACTGTTTCTCAAGCTTTGAGTTGTGTCACGAACCTGGTACACAACATCCCGCTCATTTGGAGGTTTTTTGGATTCTGCAGCCAAAAACGCAGCAGTAATTTCCAATCCACATATGAAACAGTTAGTTCTGAATGAAAAATGAGTGACTGCTGATCGGGTTCGTTGAGCTGTACTGGCGTCTCGTTTTTTCAGGAAAGTAACAATGGATCGATTATCTGTATATGATTTCGTACACTTTTCATGCACTTTGACAGACGTTTGTCCCCTCAAACTACTGCCCTTCCCATCTTTCCTTCTTTTACTGGCTTCAATAAACGATGCAACTCCTTTCTCTTTCACTGTTGCTATTGTCCCTCCATCTTCTAGCGGCAAGTCACAGATAAAACACACCGACATCGCGACATTCACGTTAGCACGGTAAATCGAACTTGTTTTTTTTTTTTGTTTAAATCTAAGCTATTCTATTTGGTAAGCCATACCGAATCAAACACTGGCTTAATTTATTTTTAAATTTAAAGTTATAATTAGAATTAAAGTTATTAAGTTCTATTGCAGCAAAATTAATAAAAGATAAAAATCAAATTTAAATGGTCATGGCTTTGTAAGTTACTGTGTAAATAATATTACTTAACTTTCTATGTTTATTATTATAGTTATACTAGGGATTGAGGGTGAATCTTTAATCATAAATTGGGGATTTCTCTATTTTATTTTTGGGGAAAAAGGGGAGAACCCCCTGTAAAAAATCCCGATGCACTGTTTTTGTGTTTGTTTCACTGTAGGTTGCTGAAGGCACACATTGTTTCAAGGATTATGGAGAATTTTTGTTCTGTGGTTGTGGCAGCTTGAAGTTTGATGTTGGCTTCTTTGATTTGCGGGAGAAATGGGCGAAGGACGTTCAGGAATGTTTGTATTTCTTGGATGGATTCCANCGAAGGACGTTCAGGAATGTTTGTATTTCTTGGATGGATTCCATGAGTTCTGTGGCTGTTCCTTGTGCGGGTTGGTTGTATTGGAATTGTTGAGCTGCTGTGTGGTTCTGGTTGAATTGGTTATAGTTGTACAATTGCTGCCTGTGAATAGGGATTGGCTGTTGAGGATTTGGTGCTTGAGATTGGTGTTGCTTCCTTGGTTTTGGTGGCTTGGGTGCTAAAATTTTGCAGGGTTGTATGTTGCGAGTGTTTGGTGCCGTTGAGGAGTTTGGAGTTGCAGTTGTTCTTGTTGGTGGTGGTGGAAAATTTTGGATTGACCTCTCGGGTGGTTCTGAGATTGGTGGCTGTAGTTTCAGTTGGTTGAAGCGGGTTTTTAAAATCTCCTCTTTCTCCTGGCGCTTGGGGCACTGCTTGGCGCCGGCCATGTGGTCACCTCCGCAGTTTGGGCACGATTTTGTTTGCGATTGTGTGAGCTTGAAGTCTTCCAGCGGGTGTTGTTGCGCACATTGGGGGCATGTCTGGCTGAGGTAGCAGTTGGACGCCACATGGCCGTAGCATTGGCATATTTTGCACCTTCGTGGGGTTAATGAGGTGTATGTTTCTGCTTTGATTATGTAGTGTAGGATCTGGCGTGTCTGGAGTAGCTTGTGTTCTTCTTGCTCGTCCTGCAGAGTTACTAGAATTGGAGGGGAGTAGTAGATAATTCGTTTAATGCTGGGGTCTCCAAGGATTTTTACCAAGGGGTTTATGAATCCTTGGGCTGTGAGATAATCTTCTATGTCCTCCTGTGGTGTTCCATTTGGGATGTTTCTTATAATGACTCTCGGTTGCGGTTTCTGGTCTGGTGAGCTGTAAGTGTATGGTTCTTGGTTATTTTTGACAAGGAATTCTAGTAGTTACTTGTGTGTTACCATTGTTTGAGGACTGTATTTGGTCCTGTTGCCTTGGAGCTGGATGGTGAAAGGGCTAATTTCTTTCATGAGTTTTGCTATTTCTTGTGTTCGATTTCCTATGGGAGGGCCTCGGCAATAAATTGATGGTATTCTCGGTAGTGGTTTGGTTATTGCTTGTGAATTCTGACGGTATTTGAAGTCTTCGAGGTCGCTGGCACGCTTTGTGTCAGTTTTCTTGTGCAGTGTTTGGTTTGTGGAGAATTGTGTAGAGGCTGAGTCCGTGCTCCTTTTCCTTCTTCTTGCGTGTGAGACTTTTTGGTATTCTTCATTTTCGTCATTTGTTTCGTTGTTTTCAGTTGCTTCCATATCGGATTGGCATTCTGAGTCTGTATCCTGGTGTGTACAGTAGACTACTTTTTCCTTGAGTGAGAAGCGTTCCATCTCTTCTGTCATTTGTAGTTCTACTTGTATGGTTTCTGGTTGTTCGGGTGTGTTCTGTCTCGTGCTGCTGGTGGTTGCTTGTGGAGATAGCACGATTGTGTGTTTGTAGGTTTGTTTTGGTGTATTTGGTTTCGGGGGTTTTCCCCGAACCATGTTCTTATTGTGTGTTAATACCTAATAATTAGGAAAATATTTTTGAAATAATATTGTGCAGGCACTTTTAAGTCGCCTGTAGTGCTTGTAGTTGGGTATGGAAATTTTCCGGAAAAAGTTCCAAAATCACTGTTTAGAAAATTAGTCTTCGAAATAACTGTTGGGTAAAATCACTGGTATCGAAACCACTCTTTAACGAGTCACAAAAGTACTTAACNAAGCACGTTCAGAAAATCGAGCTCGTAAGTAGGCATAAGTAGACAGACTCGTGCGCTTACGCTGGAGAACAATCGACGAATAACGCGTGCGTCAGTGAGTCGCGCTTGTTGGCAGGAGGGAGGGAAAAACACCGCCCGCCCCCGCGCGTCCCGGAAAAAATACGAGCGAGAAGATTTGACAACCGCGGATGAAGCAGCATTCAGACGTTTCAATTTGTATGGCAAATTTACGATTTTGAAATGATTTTTATAATTAGTAAATCAATANCTCATGCGCTTACGCTGGAGAACAATCGACGAATAACGCGTGCGTCAGTGAGTCGCGCTTGTTGGCAGGAGGGAGGGGAAAACACCGCCCGCCCCCGCGCGTCCCGGAAAAAATACGAGCGAGAAGATTTGACAACCGCGGATGAAGCAGCATTCAGACGTTTCAATTTGTATGGCAAATTTACTATTTTGAAATGATTTTTATAATTAGTAAATCAATATTTTTGCTCGCTTGATAAAAAACGGGACATTTGGGTGTCCCGAAGCTTTCATCGGGGACAACGGGACAGAGTGCTGAAAAACGGGACTGTCCCGTTACGCATAACCCCACATTCCAACACTCGTTTGGCGCGCTCTAGCGGCGGAACGGTTGGTCGTAGAAAAAAAGCTTATGCACAAAACATATAGAAAATTTTGTAAACTTTAATTTTGTATGGAATAATCTTTTCGAAAAAAAACGTATAGTTCCCAATATCTAGTCAGAAAACAAAAAAAAAAAAAAAAAGCCAAAATTTCGAGGTTTTTTTTGCAAAAAAACAATGTTCCGGTTAAAAATCCTGTCAGAAAACCTCATATTCGTGTTCAGCGACTCAAAAAACATAAGGAATGACAACGATTATGACTACACCTAAACTTTCCGCTAAAGGCCCTTTTTTTTTTCCTAATTTACCTAGCTTGTAAGGCTGTTTATTGGTATTTTCCTACAGGATAAGTATAATATAATACCCCAACTTTGAATGTCTATAATATCAAAACCAAACAACCTACAACCTTGATTGACCAATCAAATGAACCGTGGAACTGTGAAGTTTGTATATCATATCTTCATAAAAGTTCAATGTGACCACTACGAGCGGCCCGAACGACATCTACGCGATAATCAAACTCGTTCCACACACTTGTCAGCACGTCCGGTGTTACGGTTTGGATGGCTTCCGTTATTCTCGTTTTGAGGTCGTCAGTGTTAACCAGCAGTGGTGGACGAAACACTTGATCCTTTATATACCCCCATAGAAAATAATTTCACCAGATGCTCCTCGACCAATCCAGCAATGCGGCAACGTCTCGTCAGGTATCTGCTAACAGCTAGGTGCCAATGGGATGGCGCACCATCCTGCTGGAAAATGAAGTCCCCCGCCACCTCTTCTAACCGAGGAAACAACCACTCTATAAGCATGTCCAAATAAGGAATTCCAGTAACAGTGGGCTCCTGAAAAAAAGAAAGGAAAACACTGTCTTTGGAAACAGCGCAAAACACGTTGTGCCGGTTCACGTCGCTTCATCGCTAAAAACCAGTTTAGACATGAAGGCATCGTCTACCTAGTTCTGGGCAAGAACAAACGCACAGAAATAATGTCTCAGTTCTTTATCTCTTTCGGTAAGAGCCTGTACAAGCTGTAACCTGTATGGTTTGTACTGCAATCGCTTTCGCAACACTGTCCATACCGTCGATTGAGGGATTTGCATTTACCGGCTAGCTTATCGAGTTGATCTTCTCGGACAGCGAACGAACGCTTGTTGAATACGTTGCACATTCTCTTTGGACACAAGAGGCCGCCCGGAACTTTTGCCTTTTGCAAAGGAACCCTGTGTCACGGAACTGACGAAACCAACGTACGATACTCCACCTATCGGGAGGACGACGTCCGTATTTGCGACAGAATTCACGTTGAACAGTCGTAACCGATTCCATTTAGGAAACTGAATAACACAGAACTCCTTCTGTTGTTCTGTCGCCATCGTGATGCGGACTAACACACAACACACGCTCATAGTGCGACGACAGACGCTCCCAGTGTCATCTCTCGGCACATAAAGGAAACATCAGACCGTCCCCTTCACATTGACGTGTCGAATGCGAGCTCGCTTCCCTCTCACCACCTCAAAACGAGATTTACGAACGCCATTCAAACTGTAACACCGGACATATTGACAAGAGCATGGAACGAGTTTGGTTATCGTGTAGATGTTATTCGGGCCACTCGTGGTGGTCACATTGAACATTTATGAGTGTATGTTAAGCAAACTTCACCGTTCCATGGTTCATTTGATTGGTCAATCAAGGCTGTAGGCTGTTTGGTTTTGATATTATAGACCTTCAAAGTTGGAGTATTCCTTTGGACTCGACCTTTATTTTAAAATGAAAATACGTGTTTTTGTGTTCGGCGAGGGAGTGAAGCTCCCCTCCAGCTTCCTGACTGGAGTAATTGTCCGGTTTGTATTGCCTGTCTAAAATGTTGCTCTGTTGTGTGCAAGTGTGCTAGTTAATTTCGCATGTTGTGTGAGGGTGAGTCCCTAGTCTCCCGGGGCAGTCCACGGGGTACGTTTCATCGTGTGGTCGTGTAGTGATTTTGTAAAGAATCTTTTTTTCATCTATATGTATGCACTCAGGGCGTTTGGTCATTTAAGGTTTTTATCATATTGAATAATTAAATATTAACAAAACAAATATAAATAAATACATACATTTACTTATGGCATACTTTTGGCATACAAGAAAGTCAAAATATAAGATATTTTAAATGGAATTATTTTCAGTAGATAGCTAGGAAATCTGTACGTTTTAGTAGTTTTATTCTTAATCTGATTTATTTCATTTGGATTATGATTACTTGCAAAAATGATGGGTGTGTTGGTTGTTAGGAGGGGGGGGGGACGCGATGGAGATTATTTTGCCTAAGCACTGAAGGTGTAACCTGTTTGAAGGAAAAAGTCATTGTTAATATGCTATAGGGGCCCTTGGTACTAGACTCTATTCGGTTGCTAGTCGAAGTAGAGCAATACTNTCTATTCGGTTGCTAGTCGAAGTAGAGCAATACTGTTTTCTTCTTCCCGACCTGAAACAGACTTTCATGTCGGTGCATCATTTTGGGTACATAATATAATATATATATATTTTTGTAATGTTTTCTTTTATTGTTTTTTATTTTAATTTTAAATTTTTTTAATTATTATATACATATTTTTATTATAATTTATTTATTAAATTTATTATATTTGCTACTAATATTGACCGATATGTACAGTATTTGCTATGTAATCTAAGATATATATACAGTGAATTATGCAATGATTATTATGATTGAGTGTTACAGGTTGTGCCCTTGACCTCTCTTCCCTGGACCAGTGCGTGTGCCC
>NQII01002671.1:81999-93632 GCA_002778355.1 Clitarchus hookeri
TGAGGGGCCCTTTACCACCCAAACGGGGTTTCACATGACCTACAGGGAGATTAGGAAGAAGCAAGATTAGCCCCCTCCCAACTCCCTGCACCCTTCCAATCTGTAGTTACGGAGGTTGTCCTCCGCAGCTAACATTTAATGGGCCCACTGAGTTTCCCCAGCAAGCCCGGTACCCAAGAATGTTCCCCTCCCCAACCGCTGCCCGCACAGAGAAAGAAGAGGGAGGCAGCTCTGCCTGGTAATTAGCTCTACTTTAGTATTAAAAAATTTGAAAAACAGGTTAGGTAAATAATAACCTGGACAAGGAATATAATTCCACGGCCAGGTTTTATTAATTAAAAGTGGAATGTAAAACTGAAATGGTAAAACGATAAAAATAAAATCCAGTGACTCTTAAGTAACACAAGGTTAAGTTGGTTGTGCTCACGCATGAAATGTGGGTGAGGCTGAAGTTATGATCGTGACTAAAAACTGCAGTTAAAATTAAAGGGTAACAATAAGATATAAGTAGTTAGAAATAGTCGGTTCGAATGCAACGTCGTGACAGGGTGCCGAGTTGACACCCGCCGATGACCTCCAGCTCTTGCATTCTACCACCATTTTTTCCCGTTTGTCCCTCGAAATGTCGCGTATTTCCCTCGAAATAACCATTTTCCCCTCAAAAATGTCTTTTTTCCCTCGAAATATCCCTAATTTACCTCAAAATATTATTATTTCAAAATAGTTTCAATGAAATTACAATGTGGCTAAATGACTCATTTTTGGGCAATGAAGAGCTGAGGAGATAAGGAGCTGAGGGGTTTTCCCAAATACAATATAAACTACACATGCCATTTAAGCCCTATGCGAACTTATAAGCATAGTTGCCCATAATTCCCGAACCATTTAAGATGTAGTCGTCAAATTCTTATCATAGGCATTCATGCAGCAAAGAAAATTAACAAATTGTCATTTAAGTCCTATGCGAACTTATAAGAATAGTTGGCCGTAATTCCCGAACCATTTAAGATTTAGTCGTCAAAATCACACCATAAGCATCGACGCAGACAAGGAAAATTAACACATTATCATTCGAGCCCTATGCGAACTTATAAGCATAGTTGGCTGTAATTCTTGAACAATTTAAGATGTAGTCATCAAAATCATATCATAGGCATCGATGCAGACAAGGAAAATTAACACATGGTCATTTAAGCCCTATGCGACCTTAAAAGCACAGTTGGCCATATTTCCCGAACCATTTAAGATGTAGTTGTCAAAATCATATCATAGGCATCGACTAAGACAAAGGAAAATTAACAAATGGTCATTTAAGCCCTATACGAACTTATAATCATAGTTGGCCATAATTCCCAAACCACTTAAGATGTAGTCATCATATTCATAAAATAGGCATCGATGCCAGACGCTCGGACCCTAACACAAAGGATGATTCAAAATACTGCGGTGAAGCGTGCGTGGCATAACATAAAGCACACTACCGTACACTTCAACGGTGCGTGCATTTTAATATAAAGGGTGATGCCGAACACTTCAACGACGCACACACCCTAACATAAAGGGCAAAGCCAAACATTGTGGCGATGCACGCACCAAAACAAAGATCGATGTCGAACACTGTGACGATGCGCGCATAGCTTAACATAAAAACATAAAGGGCACTACCGTCTTCAGCTTTGACAATGGCATTCGCCATCGCCGAAGCTGCCGCGAATTTCTTACCATTTTTTTGTTTTTTTTGGAAATAAATTTTTAAAGTTTTAAAATTTTAATTTTTTTTTTAACTTTTAAAAATTTGAAATTAATTTTCCCAAAAAAACTAAATTAGTATACATATTTGTTTACATAGTAGTATATATATTTGTATATATTTATACATATAATACTGCAATGGAATCGCCAACTACTTCACCATCATGACCTAGTTCACCTGCATTGGTTCCATCCTCAGATGCATTGCTTAACCCCCTACCGTTCCCATTATATGCAGACCTGCACTACAGTGTGGAACTATATTTTAACGGCTGACTTATGGCTGGTGATTTTTGGAAATGCGCAGAGCTCAGTGGTCCAGACACGATTAACTGTGCAGGTATATGGGAGGGTTATTTATATTTCTTTCCTAAAAGAGAGCTGTCGTTTTAGAGCGGCAAGAACAAGCGGCATCTAATGCAAACATAACGACCGAGACATCCCCACTTCGCCCACTTCGTTGCCGCCCTGTAATTATACCCTCCAAGGCTAATGGCTTTACAGGTATACTTCCATTCTCTGAGAATGCACACACAGAGGGGCTGTCTTTGCTGGTACGACCTCTTGCCTTTGACATTAGCAAGCANTTCCATTCTCTGAGAATGCACACACAGAGGGGCTGTCTTTGCTGGTACGACCTCTTGCCTTTGACATTAGCAAGCAGCTGGATGTTCTCCTTAGTATTGTCAATAACAGCAGCAGCAGAGTTGGTAGGTTCAGCCAAAGGTTATTGCGGAAGGTAAACTCATATCGCATCTTGCAATAAAGCATGAGTTATAACTTCGTCCGGGCCACTTGGCAGGGGAGTATCTGTTCGCATATAGTTAACAATACACCTCCCCAGAATATCGCCATCGACCATCTGCTGACATTGTTCATACATCGACGTTGGGTTGTGCACAAGCAACCAATGTGCTTTACGTCGCACTGTTCGCTGTACGTTCTTGACTCGGCCTCGCCATCACAGACATAGGTTATACAGTTGTTGCCAGGTGTCACACTGCTGTAGACTGTCTCTGGACGAAATAGCACGTTCATCTTGAGCTCACTGGTGTCAACTGGCAGGGTAGACACAGCTTATATAGCAGCCATATGGCGAAATGACTTCAGTGGTTCTTGAACAATAATAGTCGTATATGGACATACATTTCGTACATTATCTTGCAACATTTAGTCATTAGCTCTGAGTTCATCAATAATCTTATTTATCTCTTTGCTGAGAGAAATATATACACTTCTCTGTAATGCAACCAGCACATGTAGTCTATCAACCAGGTTGTTGAGGTCTTTAGACAATAAGTAGCTAGACTTCATGACTCTCTTCGCATACGGTTCAAAATATGTGTTTGCATCAATGTTCTTCCATGATGGGTAGTTTGTGAGATACCTCTGAAACAGAGTACTTGGTTCGAATCTTCGTTTATTCTGTCTCCACTTCACATATCTGTCTTCTTCATCATCGTGTTTACGCTTTTGCTTTGCAGATGCAGTTACTTCATCATCGTCAGTAGGATATGAATATTTCGCATCATCATCATCATCATCATCATCGTCCTCGGATTTGATGGTCACACTTTCGTGCTGGATAGTTGTAACATCCCCGTTTTTCATCTTACATCTTAGCAATCATGTTTGTTGTTCACATCGTTGAATTATCTGTATGGTTTGCGCTCTTCATAATACATGTCAGCAAGAGGCATATTTCCTTCTTAGCAGAATGTTTTGGAACTTGATGCATGTCCGGATAATGTTATGGGCGATGGTAAATCAATAGTTTACACGACGAATCGGTATGGGAGTCAACCATTGTATTGCCTTGCGTCAACAAGTTCAATGTTNATGGGCGATGGTAAATCAATAGTTTACACGACGAATCGGTATGGGAGTCAACCATTGTATTGCCTTGCGTCAACAACTTCAATGTTTGCTGTCTTGTGCCAAGTAGAGGTGAGTTACCTTTATATATAGCAGTATGCGTCTTTAGATTGCCACTTCTACCAAAATATCGCACCGCACATATTACATGATAATATTCTGGAGGCGGGTTTCTTTTGACACTCACTCTGTTCATGTCGCCGTGCATTGCAACTTTTACTGAATGTCTTGTCACAGTAACTGCATTGTTTTCCATGTAATTGTTGAACACTTGGTGAAGTTTTGCACGTAGGGAAACATATCATTTTCGATTGCATGTTCCCCACACTTTTCATTATCTTCAAGTATATGACAATTTAAACATGTGTACAACTACTATGCAGTGCAGACTCCTCCCCTCTGTGGACTCCGCCCTCTGCGGACTCCTCTTTTCTGCTGACTCCTCCCCTAT
Source organism: Clitarchus hookeri (assembly GCA_002778355.1). Taxonomy (NCBI): domain Eukaryota; kingdom Metazoa; phylum Arthropoda; class Insecta; order Phasmatodea; family Phasmatidae; genus Clitarchus; species Clitarchus hookeri. Next base: position 86,078 of record NQII01002671.1, read on the forward strand.
GCGGACTCCTTTTCCGCAGAATCCACCCCTCTGCGGAGGCCTCCCCTCTGCGAACTCCTCCCTTCCGCAGGCTCCACCCTCTGCGGACTCCTCCCCTGTGCGGACTCATCTCTTCTGCGGACTCCTTTCTTCTGCAGACTCCTCCCCTATGTGGGACTCCTCTTTTATGCAGACTCCTCCCCTCTGCGGACTCCTCTCTTCTGCATACTCCTCCCTTCTGCATACACTACTACCTTCACACAGTAGTGTTACNGCGGACTCCTTTCTTCTGCAGACTCCTCCCCTATGTGGGACTCCTCTTTTATGCAGACTCCTCCCCTCTGCGGACTTCTCTTTTCTGCATACTCCTCCCTTCTGCATACACTACTACCTTCACACAGTAGTGTTACTGTACACAATAGCTTAGCAACTATGTGAATTTCTGCAGTTACTCTAATTTATACCCTCATTCTGCAGGTCGAATACGAAGTTAGGTTGTAATTTTCTCTGTAGTGGATTAGAGGAAAATAGGCAAGTGGCTGAAGTAAAATTTGTTCTCACTGCAGCTGTTAAATTATATATAATGCCCAACCAGTAAATATTTCACATAACCATCAGTAGACTTGGAGGTCACACTAGAGTTCTCGATGTTCTGGATAGTTGTAGAAACTTCGTTTATCACCTTACATGATAGCAGCATATGTTTGTTGTTCACATTTTCTCGCGATCTGTATAGCTAGCACTCTTCATAGTAAATACCAACAACAGTCGTAATTCCTTCTTCACACTTAGTGAAGGTTTTTTGCAGGTTGTCGTACAGGACATTCTCGATTGCATGTCCTCAATCTGCATACATCTATTTGTCAAGTGTTGTAAGTAAATTTGTTCTCAACTGTAGCTGATGTATCTTATATAATGCCCAACCGGAACCCTTTTCCATGTATTCTTCTTCCTCGTGAAAAATTTTCTGTATACTAGCTTCAAAGCTATCTTCAATTTTGCGTGTGTTATACAAAGGTAAATTCGAGGCCTTGAAGGCTCTCTCGCTATATTCATATTCGTGTGGTTCTGGTATGGTATATTAACAGTCCAACCATATATTATATTTTAATGCACCTTCTTGTTTAATTTCACATGTAAGTTGATTTACAATATTCTGTTTAATATGATTAAGATATGTACAAACATCATTCACCATGTCTGATGAATACGGTGCAACATACATCTTCATAAGACCTCGGAATGCAGATTCTTTCAGTATGAACCTATTCTCATTTGGTAAGTCTACAACAGGTACAGGTGTAGGTGCTTTATATGTACACATTTTGTCATGGTTGTAATACGACTCACGGCATAGTTTTACCTGATGGTCGTGTATTTTGTGTCGCATGCCATCTGTAACACCCGTTACTTCACAGCATTTGAATTCACGACCACACTTATAGCAACAAGTAGTATAGTGAGCCCATTGCGTCTTCTTCAAACATTTTCCAGNACCACACTTATAGCAACAAGTAGTATAGTGAGCCCATTGCGTCTTCTTCAAACATTTTCCAGATTTCTCATGTTGACGAGCATATCTACTTTTATTAAAGGTCTTGACGCAGTAGTAACATGAATATCTTGATGTCTGTGGTGAACTGTTCATGTCCAGGTCTGATGTTGGCGAGGGTGACAACGCGCCGGTATCCGATGCCACTGGTGTCTGCCCTTCACATGTTTTTCAGATGTATGCAATACGCTATGCCTCTTAGTTGGCATAGGAGAAAGTCCCTCACATGTTGCGAGATGTCTTTTTAAGTTATCGCGTCCTTCATCTTCAGACTTACACTGTTCACATGTTAAGATAGATTGCTTCATATTCATAGAACAAGCAGTTTCATGTCGGCGGGCATTATGGCTCTTAGTAAATGGCTTTTTGCAGAAACAGCACAAATGACTTTCTGACGTACACTCCATCTTCGCTCGAGACGATGTTCTCGCTTCGAAATTCGAATAAAAACTAAGACGATTCCATCAATTTTACATATATATGTGCATATCTTCATATTTCGCCACTGGAATTCAACTAACATCTCTCCACAGCTACACGCCGTTTTACATTTTTCATGTCGACGTGTGTTGCTACTTTTACTAAAGATCTTACTGTATTTGCGACAATGTTTCCTACGCATTGGTGACGGATTGTGTTCATTGTTCACATGAAGGTCAGAAGTTGGTGATGAAGGCGTATCGATACTTTGTATAGCAGACATCTGATCGTCACAATTTTGTAACGTTGACAACGCACTGTGTTGNATGAAGGCGTATCGATACTTTGTATAGCAGACATCTGATCGTCACAATTTTGTAACGTTGACAACGCACTGTGTTACTTAGCACGTAGAGAAACAAAGTTTTTCTACTTTCTCACATGTATGTTTAAACTGTCTATACGAGTGAACATACCTTGGCATATATTACATCGATAGCCTGTGCGATATGAATTCAGCTTGCATTTATGCTTTATATGCCTCTTCGCATTGTAGGCATATGCAATTGTACTGTTACAGTGATGACATGGATATCTAGGAGATGTGACTGTTCCAGCCATTGTTTTCATAGTAGGGTACGTTGCCTTCAATGATGTTGATGGTTCGGATTTTTCTTATTGCGGATATCTTCCCATCAATAATTAACTGTATTCTAAGCAAATACTGATTGACCTGCATACGAAGGAGAGCTTTGTTTGTTGTGCTATGCCTTTTTAAGCTATCGAGTCTTCGAAAATATGATTTGCATTTTTTACATGATAAGATAATACATTTCATATTTTTTTTGGCAACCAGTCTCGTGTCGACGAGTATGACAGCTTTGAGAAAAAGTCGTCTTACAGTAACGACATAAATAACTTTCTCGGTTATTTCCCATCACAGAAAAAAACAACTTTGTTCAATCTTCGAATATTGAATAGCAACTGAGTCGGTCATCCTATCCTATAATAATATATATACATACAGAAGCAACGGTGGTGACCTTNTCGGTCATCCTATCCTATAATAATATATATACATACAGAAGCAACGGTGGTGACCTTTATGTCAGCTTTGTTAGTGTCGAGACGCTTTCGAGACATGTTAGGCTTCTTTATCATTGTGTGCGACAGCGCCCTTTTTTTGTTAGACCTGTGAGAGCTTCACATAACCTGTTAGGCCCATTTTTGCGCGGTGGATTTCACTCTTTATTATAGTGGNTGTTAGACCTGTGAGAGCTTCACATAACCTGTTAGGCCCATTTTTGCGCGGTGGATTTCACTCTTTATTATAGTGGTAGCTTACATTTATACTTTATATGTCTCTTCGCATTGTAGGCATATGAAAATGATATGTTACGGTAGTGACATGATTGTTTCTGCCATTGTTTTTTTAGTAGTGGGAGTTGACTTTAATACTTTATCATTGTGTATGGTTGGGAAGACTCTGAGATAACCTCGTGTATATGTTTGGGAAGACCCTGAGATAACTCTCCTGGCTGGGGCCTGCAAGAGTGTGATGTATATTTCGTAGGAAGGACTTAAATTTTAATCTAATTTGGGAAGACTTAACCCTTTCGAGATGACAGGAGTGATGTTATGAAGTTGTCGAACGTATCTTACATGATGCTTGTAGGGCTTAAATAGCACTTTTGTTATGTGGCATANGTGATGTTATGAAGTTGTCGAACGTATCTTACATGATGCTTGTAGGGCTTAAATAGCACTTTTGTTATGTGGCATACATCATTGAAGTGTTTGGCGCCGCCCTTTTATATTAAAATGTGTGTGTCGTTGAAGTGTACGGTAGCACACTTATGTTATGCCATGCGCGCTTCATCACAGTNAATATGATTTGCATTTTTTACATGATAAGATAATACATTTCATATTTTTTTTGGCAACCAGTCTCGTGTCGACGATTATGACAGCTTTGAGAAAAAGTCGTCTTACAGTAACAACATAAATAACTTTCTCGGTTATTTCCCATCACAGAAAAAAACAACTTTGTTCAATCTTCGAATATTGAATAGCAACTGAGCCGGCCATCCTATCCTATAATAATATATATACATACAGAAGCAACGGTGGTGACCTTTATGTCAGCTTTGTTAGTGTCGAGATGCTTTCGAGACATGTTAGGCTTCTTTATCATTGTGTGCGACAGCGCCCTTTTTCTGTTAGACCTGTGAGAGCTTCACATAACCTGTTAGGCCCATTTTTGCGCGGTGGATTTCACTCTTTATTATAGTGGTAGCTTACATTTATACTTTATATGTCTCTTCGCATTGTAGGCATATGAAAATGATATGTTACGGTAGTGACATGATTGTTTCTGCCATTGTTTTTTTAGTAGTGGGAGTTGACTTTAATACTTTATCATTGTGTATGGTTGGGAAGACTCTGAGATAACCTCGTGTATATGTTTGGGAAGACCCTGAGATAACTCTCCTGGCTGGGGCCTGCAAGAGTGTGATGTATATTTCGTAGGAAGGACTTAAATTTTAATCTAATTTGGGAAGACTTAACCCTTTCGAGATGACAGGAGTGATGTTATGAAGTTGTCGAACGTATCTTACATGATGCTTGTAGGGCTTAAATAGCACTTTTGTTATGTGGCATGCATCATTGAAGTGTTTGGCGCCGCCTTTTTATATTAAAATGTGTGTGTCGTTGAAGTGTACGGTAGCACACTTATGTTATGCCATGCGCGCTTCATCACAGTGTTTAGTGTCACCCTTTATGTTTGGGTGCGTGAGTCATTGAAGTGTTTGGCGCCATCCTTTATATTAAAATGTCCCCATTATTGAAGTGCATGGTAGCACCCTTGATGTTATGCCGCCCGTGCTTCATCGCAGTGTTCGACGTCGCTCTTTGTGAGGGTGCGTGCGTCGCCACAGTGTTTGGCATCGCCCTCTATGTTAGGGTGCATGCGTCGTTGAAGTGTTCGGCAATTAGCCTTTATATTAAAATGTAGGCATCATTAAAATGTATGGAAATATGCTTTATGTTATGCCACGCGCGCTTTGCTGCAGTGTATGGCATCACCCTTTATGTTAGGCTGCATGCATCTGGCGTCAATGCCTATGTTATGAATTTGATGAATACATCTTTAGCTGTACGGGAATTATGGCCAACTATGCTTATAAATTCGCATAGGGCTTAAATGACCATTTGTTAATTTTTGTTGTCTGCATCGATGCCTATGTTAAGATTTTGACGAGAACATCTCAAAGGTTCGGGAATTACGGCCAACTACGCTTATTAGTTCGCATAGGGCTTAAATGACCATTTGTTAATTTTCCCTGTCTCCGTAGATGCCTATGATATGAATTTGAGGAGTACATCTTAAAAGGTTCAGGAATTATGGCCAACTATTCTTATAAGTTCGCATACTTAAATGACCATTGTTAATTTTCCTAGCTGCAAGAATGCCTATGATAAGAATTTGACGACAACATCTTAAACGGTTCGGGAATTACTGGCAACTATGCTTATAAGTTCGCATAGGGCTTAAATGGCATGTGCAGTTTATACCGTATTTGGGAAGACCCCTCATCTCCTCAACTCCTCAGCTCCTCAGTGCCAAAAAATGAGTCATTTAGCCACATTGTGGAATCATTGAAACTATTTTGAAAAAATAATATTTTTTGAGTGAAATTAGGGAAATTTCGAGGGAAAAAAGTTACATTTTTAGGGGAAAAGGGTCACTTCGTGGGAAATACGCGACATTTCGTGGGAAAACGGGAAAAAATGGTGGGGNTACATTTTTAGGGGAAAAGGGTCACTTCGTGGGAAATACGCGACATTTCGTGGGAAAACGGGAAAAAATGGTGGGGGGATGCAAGAGCAGGATGTCATCGGCGGGTGGCACCCCGGCACCCTGTCACGATGCTGAGTTCGAACCGACTATTTTTAACTACTGATATAAAATAAATAAGCAATATATAAGACGACGCGTTTATGAGGCTAAGATTGCTGGAGACGCATCGCAAGTCAATAGTAACGGGAGCGCGATGTATGCGCAGCGAGAACTGTAGGGCAAGTGACTGGCACGGGTTTTATTTCCTAACCTATTCTAAAACTAAGTGTTATGTGAGCCCGTGGCAGGGACGGGAGTTTAGTGCGTCTCAGGGCTAAGCCCCATACGCCTACAAGGAAAGGAGTATCATGCAAGGAGATATGCATCGTGGCAAAGAATTGGGCTGGCATGGTCAGATTTTGGCCATGACAACCTCCCTAAGTGTACTTATAGCTAAACTACTATACTAGAAGAGAAAGGGAAAAACCGGCATAGTCACAGTAAAAACCCTTTCGGCAGGACGAATCCCCAGTGGATCCTACTGGCGCGGGCAAGGCGCGAACTAGTTTTGTTAAACCGTCCCGGACCGATCGGAGAAAGCTCACGGGAGCGGGAGTTAGTAGAGTGCTGGTTATAGTTGCAGTTTCGTTCAACTACTGGGAGACTTTTATCTCGATATAATTTTATTAAATTGTTTTTTTATGTTTGAATGCTTTTAAGTTTGTAAGCGCGGCATTTTAGGACGTTTTAAACGGGTGTTTGTGTGCGGGAGGTATTTACCGTGTTTCCTAATTATTTGATTATTATGGGTTTCGATTTTGTCGCAATAACAATTATTTTCTGAGGCTAATTTATTTCCAATTAAGGGTATTTTTAGGGCTTCGTGCAAGTCTAAAGTGCGTGTGAACCTCTGCGCGTTTCCCAGAACTCTTGGGAATTTATTTTGCACTGCTTGTAGTGATTTAATTAATACCTTGGCTGCATTTCCCCAGATTTCATTCCCATACATTAGGGTCGATCTAACTAGGGGAGTGTATAATAAAAGTTTTAGCCGCAAGGGGGGGGGGTCTAGGTGGTTTTAAAAGAGGGTAGAGTTGTGGAAGTTTAGCCAGTGCTAGATTACGTGTTTGTTTTATTTCGGCATGTCATCTTAATTTTTCGTATATTATTAGGCCAAGGTATTTTGCTTGTGTGGAGTAGGGGATTACTTCGTTATTGTATTTTAGTGGTTTTAAGTTATTAGGTTTTCTTCTCCGTGTTATTAAAAGAGTCTGGGATTTCTCCGCGTTTATTTTAATTTTCCACCTATCGTAATATTCTCGCAGCTCGTCTAACTGTAGTTGGGCAAATAATTGAACATAGTCTATTGATTTATCATGGGCAAAAGTAACAGTATCATCGGCGTACATTTGAACTTTTGCATGATTGTTGGGGATGTCAACTGTGTAAATATTGTAAAGAAATGGAGAAAGAGCGGAGCCCTGAGGAACACACGCTCGTAGAGTGCGCGTGCGAGATGCGGCGTTATCACTGCTGACGTAAAACTTTATATTTGTAAAATAACTTTTAAGTAGGTGGACGTAACAGTCCGGGAATTTAAAGTTAATAAGTTTTTGTAGTAGGCCAGGTATCCAAACTTTATCGAATGCTTTTGCTACATCCAGAAAGACTGCGATTGTGTAATTTTTTAGCATTATTAGCTGATACTGTTTCTGTAATGAGTTTAGTTAGTGCATCAGTGGTAGAGTGGCCTGCCCTGAAAC
>NQII01002671.1:95131-144006 GCA_002778355.1 Clitarchus hookeri
GAGGGGGCAGCAGGTCCTACCACTCGTGTTTGCGCTATGGTGGTGAATTTGCGCTCGGCTGCTGCCTGCCGGCGCTAGATGATTTCAAGTACCTTGGGGCACTGTTTCGAGGACGCCGGATGTGTCCCTCTGCAATTACAGCACTGTGGGTTGGCTTGTTTTGTGGGCAGTCATCAAGCTTGTGTGGCCCGGCGCAGTGAGGGCAAACAGTTTCCAGGTGACAGAAATTTCGAGTGTGGTCCAGGGCTAGACAATTTCGACATTGGGCAACCTCTGACAGCCGTTTTCTATATTGCCTGGGATGGACAACAGTCATGTTCAACCGGGTGATTGAGACAAGAGGTGGAAGGATGTCATTTCTTTGGGCTGTCACACAGAAGAGGTTTTGTGGGATAAGCCAGGTTTGTGTCGGGTTTCCCGGAATTTGTTTGGCGGGCCAGAAACGGGTACACATCAGTGATTGTGTAACCGCGCGCTTCCAGGTCTTCTTTGATGTGGTCTGGGTTGATGTCGCCCGGCAGGTCGAACACCACTTTTTTGTGGAGACTCAGTGGAGGTGCTACAAGTGAAAAATGGTAGCTTAAGCTTATCCAGCAGGTCTTTTGCCGAGGTGTATTTTCGCTCGTCAGCCGCCACGATGTGCAGGCCGTTTCGAGCGAGAGAAACGGTGAAGCCAGTTGGACTAATTTTCCTGAGTTCGCTCACAAAACTGGAGTAACAATTCGAATTCCTAATGACCAACCTGTAGGTCTGTTTTTTGTTGGAAGTGCGTGGCTGCGGGTTGTGTTGGATGCCTGAAGGATCTGCCTGTAAGCCTGAAGGACCTGCCTGTAAGCCTGAAGGACCGGGTTTGCGCAGAGAACTTTGTTCCCTCAGGACTGCATACCGGTTCGAAACCGGGACTTCTGGGACAACAGCCTCCCGTTGTGGCCCACGAGCTCTTTTCTGGGTCCTGGCCTCTGCCAGCGTTTCCCTTTACGATTGCAAATTCAGTTCTGCTTGGCGTTTGCTCATTTTACGCCTGGCTACTTCCCATTCTGCCGACGGGTTCTCCCCCCGGGCGGTCGTGTCAGTTTCCATTTCCGCTTCGGTATCGCTGCCGGAATTCTCGGGTTGTGTGGAGGGGGTAATCGGACGTGTTTAATAATTCCTGGCTGGTAGCTGTATGTAATTGTGCCATGTTGAAAAATGCTGCGCCGGGGGCTGGACATTCAAGGGTGTGGTTGCTGGGTGGATCAAGTTCTGCTGGGGGCCATCCGCCATGGCCGGGTTCGCAATCCCTTCCAGGATCTCGTGGCCCGGGGGGTGGGGGGAAAGGTCTAACAACGAAGTGTTCAACCTGCTAATTTGTTTAAAAATTTGCAATGAAAAAAGTGTGCCTAACGCGCTGTGGAGAAGCTCGCCGCTGACCCCACCGGGCTAGGCTCGAGTTGACCACTTCATCGGAGATTAAGAGGCCGACAAGTATTCTCCGTGTCCACGAAACTACAGTCTAACAAACACGGATCGACGCGAAGTGGCGAGATGCACACTCAACGAAGTCTGCTGCCAGAATGTGTGGTGACGGCGGAATTTTCGCCCGCGCGACCAGTTTTATTGGCAGCGCCTCGCGCTCTGATTGGCTGGCCAATGAGCGCGTGGACCTCTTCTCACTCGTGTCGTGTTCAGTGCAGTTTAGATTTTCTGAATTATGTTACTCCTGCGGAATCATAATTACAGAAGAATTTGATATTAGGATTGTCGTGATTTGCCAGATTATTATACAAATTCTTATTTTTGGTTGCAATTATTTATTTAGTGTATTTTATTGATAATAGTTCATGGATAGTTTTAACAGTGGTGAATCTGACTTGGTTAGCTATTATTGTCAGGTTTTTGTTTTGTATGGTCTGCAGGTCTTTAATTCTGAAATCTGCGGCATGTCCCCATACCTCGCAACCATGTAACATAGCTGGGATTATTATTTGATTATATATTAGGAGTTTTTTCTTACGTGGAAAGTTAGTTGTGTTTAATAAGGCTTTTTTCTGCGCTTAAGAAGGTTATCATTGTATATCGTTGTTCTTTATTATCATATCCATCTGTTACGTCTTCAGCTATTTTAATTAGGGGGTTTATGGTACTGTGCTGCGCTCTGAAACCTTATTGGTTATCTGGAATTATTTTATTTAAATTTTCTTGATTTTGTTTTCTGTATATTAGGGATTTTTAAAATATTTTACTCAAACTGTTTAGTAAGGTTATTGACCGTCTGTTTTGTGGTTTAGTAGGATCTCTTCCAGGTCTCGGCAAGGCTATTACTTCGGCTTTATCTCTTCCAGTATATATAACATTGGGGCGTTTTTATTGCTGGGGTAGTTAATTTTTTTTTTCATTTCCCTGTTAATGCTTTAGTTAATCACTAAATTTATTTTGGATTGTGAGTTGCGTTTTTTGTGGCTTCGCTCCAGTTATTTATTTTTAGTTCAAGTTTACTTTTTGTGAGTATTTTAAGCCTGTTGTATTCTATATTAAGTACGGGATTTCATGTTCTCTGAAAGTTAATTCGTACTTTCGATTTTAGGGCTATTAAATAGTCTACTATTGGATAATTTACTCTTGTGTATTGCCTTCTATCAATGTATTTTGGGTTTTGCTGTATCGTTTCCATTACTCTCTCTGTAAAACGTTTTGTCTGCAAGTTTAGTTCTAATTCGTCGTTTATTTCTGGCGGGGTTTCAAATTTTTCTATTAAATCTTTTTAGAAACCTTTCCAGATTGTTACTCGTCGCTTTATTGTGTATTTATTATTAGTTCTGTGAGTGTTTAAATTTAATTTCATAAAGACTGGGAGGTGATCTGAGTCTAATTCGTCTAAAAATTCTGATTCTATGTTAGAATTGGAGATATTGGTGAATATGATGTCTAATTTATCTGGTCTGNTTGGTGAATATGATGTCTAATTTATCTGGTCTGTTGCCATTGTCTGGTAAGTGGGTGGGTTTAGGTGGTGGAAAAATTACATAATTATTTTCATCTGCATGTCTACTTAGTTCCTTCCATTTTCATTGCCATACAAGCTGTCCCATTCTTTGTTTTTACTGTTTAGGTCTCCTGCTATTAAAAGTGTTCTGTATCGCCCATAATATTATTTAAATCTTGTTCATTTAAGTTATATTTGGGGGACATTATGTAGCCGCCATTTGGATGAGAGTTTGGTTACTTTTAATTTGTATTTCTGTGGCTTCAGTCTGATTTAAAGTATTTATGTTTACTGGATGGGGATGAATGTTATTTTTATTTATTATAGCTGTTCCTCCTCCTCTGTGATTCCTGGAAATTTTATTTTGCCCTGGCTATTAAGTATTGTTTCTGTCATAAAGCTATATCAATTGCATGTATTATTAGTTGTTGTAGTTCATATATCTGCGATTTGATACCACAGGCATTCCAGTTTAATATGTTTAGTGTGTGTTCTGTTTCAGGGTTAGCCATTACTGCGGGAGAGTAGCTAGTGCCTGTAGCAATAGTAGGGAGGGGAGGGGGGNGGGGGGGGGGGGGGGGCAGCAGGCATCAATACACCTTTTAGAAAAAACGCGCATACCAGTGATGTCATGAAACATATCAGTAAACCAATAAAGCAGACTTTCGGGATGACGCATGACTCTAGCACTAAGCAAAGCATGCAATATTGATGTAATAAAAACAGGTTTTTTCAGAGATGTATGTATGGAGGAGGGTAAAAAGTTGGCAATATATATAGTGCACGGCCTATCGTGTCCTATACGAAATTAATCAATTCTTCGCGCAAACTTCAATATGACCCACTTTAAATTCTGTTTAAAATGGTATTAAAATTACGTTATTAATATAGTTATGTTGCACTGGCATATCATGTAACGTGCCTTCCTCTTCATATTGTATACAATTCTATTCCGACTTTATCAGACATACCAAAACTTTATGTAGGGCGTATATAAAAATAAAATAATGCGAACTAATACCTTATACCTTAGGATTCTCATTCCCTACAATTTTATTTTTGAGTACCTGGGTCTTTACCTCATGTCTAAATAAAAACTGCCTTTTTTTCCTCCACTGTTTGCTTCACAGGTCAAGCTCGTTGGAACCATGCCAGTTTTACTTTGGATGGTTGAAGCGACATTTACTTCCTGCCTAAGCGACCTGCTGCTAAAACCAAGCTATTTCCTTTAATTTAATAATTTTTGGGTATTAATCCTTACCTGATATTGAACTAAAGATTATATAATTCATCTTTAACAAATAAATAAACAACAGTTACTTGGTGAATACATTGTCGTAATGCAAGAACCACAGGATTCAGGATTCGTCCGCTATCTTGGTTGATGTCACAGGGAAGGTAGCAGGCGGCGCCCGCCATGTTGTTACGTCACCCAACCGCCATATTGGATCTTCATGACTTTGACCTCACGTCCATGGCCTTAATCCCGGTGACCTTAACCTTGAACCCAAAAAATTCCAAAAAAAGTTTAAAAAAATTACAAAAATCGAGAAATATTACTAACAAAAATAATTCTAACAGCCAAGGAAAAAATTACATTGATAACTCTGGCCATCATGTTAAATGCCAGTAACCTTGACCTTGACCAAATAACCTTAAAGAGAAAAATTGCAAAACATCGCAAAACATAGAAAAAAAANATGCCAGTAACCTTGACCTTGACCAAATAACCTTAAAGAGAAAAATTGCAAAACATCGCAAAACATAGAAAAAAAAAATTATAAATCGAGGAACAATGTTACCTTGCCCTCCTCTTCCACTTACATCATCACTCTAAGCAACAATCCCTACCTCTCACTACCCATCTCCCTATCATAAAACATAAAAAAAAAAATCGAAAAATAATTTAAAAAATCGAGGAAAAAATGACACTGATGACTCCGACCACTTTGTTGGTTGCCAACATTGACCGACCCAATAACTTTATCAACAAAAATCGAGAACTATGGTAAAAAATTGATGAACATATTACGTTACATGACCCACCATGTTGAATGTTNTTATCAACAAAAATCGAGAACTATGGTAAAAAATTGATGAACATATTACGTTACATGACCCACCATGTTGAATGTTGGCGACCTTAACCTTTACTCTAATGACCTTGATCCTGTGAAAATAACCTTGAATAACCTGGAACACAAAAAAATGTTACGCGTTTTAAAAATTCCAAAAAGATTAATAAAATAATTTAAAAATTATTTTGAAAAGTTATAAAAAATTTATAATATTTTTTTTAAATGTTAAAAAAATTTCAAAAAAAAATAACATTAAAAATTGTGAAAATTTTTGTAAATAACATTAAAAGTCTTGCGTGCAGGAGGTCACGGGCTCGACGGCAGGTGGAGCGATCAGCGACGAAGCACCCCGACACGAAGACCAGCAGATGACTGACACCTCCACTACCAACCCCTACTTTTTTTATTCACTGATTACTTGTGTTTACTTGAGCCCCTCCACCCACCACCCCGCCAAGGCAACCCATCACATTGCTCGCTCGTGATTAGTTGTTGGTCGCATGATATCTCGTGCTCTTGAGATAATTCATGTAACCAAAGGTGCACCACATCACAGTTCTTCGTCTGATGTGAGAGGTGACAGATCACTCTCTCTTTCTTGATGTTTTCGGAATTCAGTCTGGTAAGTTATTTTATTTTATGTTCATCTCTTCCTTCAAATTCTGCAGGGTATTATCAAGAGTGCTCGTAATTTAATTATGTTGAGGTTTAATGAATAAAGGCCTTTTAATAAACGAAATGTTTTATTATACTTTAACAGCAAAACTGATACAACAATGTTGACCGTTATATATTTATCAACTAGAAAAAACAAAACACTACACAGTGTTGCCAACAACTTAAAACTGAAGTTACCAAATAATAATTATTACATTGCCATATTTTAACACCCCCTCTCAATGTAATACAGTTCTATCTTATATCTTATCTGATACAATTATATCTTATTTCTAAGTTTGAATACAACACTTATTTAAACATCTTACAAATAATTCTTGACTTAAAGCCTTAGTGAGTATGTCAGCTGGTTGTTCACTAGTTTTCACATAATGAAGGCAGATCTTATTATCTTTAATCAAATCCTTTATGAAGTGATATCGTATATCAATATGTTTGAGGCGCTTAACAGTGTCTGTGCCTGCAATAAAAATGGCTGACTGGTTGTCACAATACATACTTACTGGACATACATTTGAGTAACCAAAATCACTTAACAAGTTTATCAGCCAACAGGCTTCGCTTCCTGCCATACTCACTGCAACATACTCAGCCTCAGTTGACGACAGACTGACTGACTGATACTTGTTTCTTCGAGCACCAAGAAATCAAACAATTGGAAAACTTAAATAAATAGCCTGTGGTAGACTTTCTGTCTTTGAGATCACCTCCCCAATCAGCATCACAATATCCCTCTAGGACATTATCTTCACACTTGAAAACTAACATATAATTTAGTGTATTCTTGACATACCGCAGGACTCTTTTTAATGCAGTTACTAACATATCATTTGAATATGTTTGAAATCTGCTCAACATTGAGACAGTAAAACATAAATCAGGCCTAGTACTTGACACTGCATACATAAGGCATCCTATAACTTCTCTACAATATTTTTCAATATTCTCATCATTACTTTTATTACAATTTTCAAGTATTTTAACATTAAAGTTTGGGTCAATAGGAGTTGACATAGGTTTACAGTTTTCCATATTAAACCTTTTAAGTACATTTTCTAGGTAATTTCTTTGGCTTAATTCAGTAATCCCCGTTTCTAGATTTTGGTTAACATTTATACCCAAAAAATTGGTTACTAAACCTAGATCCTTCATCTTAAATTCTTTGTTTAGGACACTTTTAAACTGAACAATTTTCTCCTCATTTGTACCAAATATTAACAAGTCATCAACATATAGCAAAACAAACATTTTATCTTTACCATTGCACCTTTTGTACAAGCATGAATCACTTTTTGAACTAACAAAGCCTTCTCCTGTTATAATAGAATTAAATTTATTATTCCAGGATTTTGGTGAACTTTTCAGACCATATAGAGACTTGTTTAATTTTGCAATATTATTATTACCCGAATAAGCCCCTTCCGGCAAACGAATAAATACATTTTCATTTATTTCTCCATACAAAAATGCTCCCGTTACGTCCATTTGATAGATTGGCAATTTTAATTTGGTTGCTATAGCAACAAAAAGTCTAAATGTAGGTAATTTTGCAACTGGAGCATAGATGTCATTCAGATCTAATACATCATCCTGTTCAAACCCTCGGGCAACTAATCTAGCTTTATACTGTTGAACATTATTTATTGTCTTTACTTTAAAAACCCATTTACTACTCACTATTTTCTCTTTTGCTGGTGCTTCACATAAATCCCAAGTGTTGTTCTCTTTCAGTGTCTCCAGTTCTCTATTGATAGCTTCACTCCATTTACAAGCATCCTTTCTTTTCATTGCTTCCTTGTAAGTCACTGGATTATCATCTTCGCTGTAGATGTTGTTGCATTGATAAAATTCGGTCTGTTTCCTTACACGCTTGCTTCGTTCATTTCCATTTTGTAATGGTGTGATTACGCTTTCTTCTTCACTTGTACATGGTTCATATTCACTTCCAGATTCATTTTGAGTTATTAAGCTTTCATTCATGTTAACCAGAGTTTCTTGTAAGTCTTGGTTTCCATCAACTTTATCTACTATTTGTTTCAACTCGTTCTCCAAATCAAGTGTAACTTGGGGTTCTTCCCTTCCTTCTTGTTTCTGTTCTAAGAAAACAATATCACGCTTTGTCTCTACAGTATTTTTCTGTGGGAAGTATATCCGGTAACCCTTGGTATCTTCGCCATATCCGACCATCAATCCCTTGTCTCCTTTGCTATCCCATTTTCTTCGTCTTTCTTTTGGAATGTGTACATACACCGGTGTGCCGAAGACTTTTAATTGTTGAATATCGAAACTTTTATTGGTCCATACCTCATATGGTGTTTTTCCTTCAACTTTACTCTTACCCGTTCTGTTCAGAGTAAATGCAGCAGTATGTACCGCTTCTGCCCATAGTTTCTTAGGTAAACTCTTTGCATGTAAAATTGTTCTTGCCGCTTCAACCAAAGTTCGGTTCTCTCTTTCGGCCTTTCCGTTTTGTTCCGGAGTATATGGTACTGTAGTTTGATGTGTTATGCCACGTTTTGAGAACATTTCACTCACTTCTTTATTCACAAATTCCAGCCCATTATCACTTCTGAACAATTTTACTTTGTTCCCAGTTAAAATCTCCGCCTTATTAATGAAATCTTCTATGCAGTTCTTCACCTGATGCTTATTTTTAATGAAATAGACACTTCTATAATTTGAGAAGTCGTCCTTTAACACTACGAAATACCTCGACCCGCCGACAGATACCTCCTCCATGGGACCGCACGTGTCCGCATGGATTAATTCACATGCTTTAGAAGTACCATTTTCGCTGTTATGAAAAGGTAATCGATGAATTTTTCCCTTCAAGCAGCTTTCACAGGTTGGAGCAGACGTTTGTTTCACATTTATTTTCCTTGTGGCAAGTATTTTCTTCACATAATCGAAGTTTTGATGAGCCAATTTTTCGTGCCACACATTTAAATCATCGTTTGTAGTACTAGCTACGCTCGCAATATCATTTTCATATCGGAAATCCATATAATACGAGCTCCCAATTCGGTTTGCAACCGCCAAAACTTCTTTGTTTTTATAAAATTTACATGAGCTGTCACTTGTCATTATGACATAACCTTTGTCAGTCGCACAATTCATAGAGAAAAGGTTCGTTTTCAGTTCGGGAACGTAAAGAACGTTGTCTATGTTTGTGTTGATCCATTCGTTCCCATTGTGCACTTTTACCGCCATCTGCCCACAGCCTAACACACTAATCGCTTGCCCATTGCCGAGAATCACAGATTTCTGTGAAACAATTTGAAATGATGAAAATAACGCGCGATTGTTACACATATGTTCACTGGCCCCAGAGTCAACCAGCCATTTTGACTCTTGATAATGTTCATATTCTGCGTTTGACACGACAAATGCATTACTTTCCTTACTGCCCCTGTACTTCCTAAAGCGACACTGTGCCTTATAATGTCCGAACTTTCCGCAATAAAAACACTTATTACTGTTACTGTTATTGTCTTGTAATTCACTGTTATTCACTTTGCTTCTGCATTCGCTTTGGAAATGCCCCAGTCTGTTGCATTTGTGACACTTTATGTTTCTTCTATTTTTAACAAAGAATGCAGATGAAGCTTGTTGAGACGCTTCACCCTTCTCCTGCACCCTTTCTTCTTCCACCAGAAGCCTGGCTATCAGATTATCCAGGGTTTGTTTATCGTCTGGCGCCGACTCCCACGCCGACACAAAGTGTTTGTACTCATCTGGCAACGACATTAGTACCTTTGTAATAACTAACTTGTTTGATATTTCCTCTCCCATTTGCTTAAGCTGATTTTGCAGCTCCTGTATTTTTGACAAAAATACTGACATCTCAGTTCCTTTTTCAAACTTAAACTGGAAAAATCGCTGCTGTGTAATATGGATGCTTGTTTCCGACTTTTGCTCGAAAACACTTTGGAGTTTACGCCACATTTCAGCAGATGTTGTGCAAGAAATTATATGCAACATGACTTTCTCCGTCATTCTGGTAACTAGTAGTGTCTGAGCCTTAGCATCTTTTGACTCCCAAGCAGCATGTTCAGCCGCTGCCTCAGGTTTTATTTTCTGCCCCTCAACTATGTCGAGCCATCCTTGACCTCGTAGCAATACCGTTGTTTGGAACTTCCACAGGTTCCAGTTGCTAGGTCCTTCCAGTTTGATCACACACTGATTTCCTTCCATTTCGTTGTCCTGCCTCGCTCAATTTAGAGAATGAACGAGTATTACTCCTTCTTGGCGCGGTCACGTATAACCTCACTTTTATCGCGGGCCGGCACCAATATTTTCGCCGATATTTCTACCCCTTCACAGATTCTATGCAGAACTATGTGTCTGGGCCCATAACCTGTTGAGGTTTAATGAATAAAGGCCTTTTAATAAACGAAATGTTTTATTATACTTTAACAGCAAAACTGATACAACAATGTTGACCGTTATATATTTATCAACTAGAAAAAACAAAACACTACACAGTGTTGCCAACAACTTAAAACTGAAGTTACCAAATAATAATTATTACATTGCCATATTTTAACAAATTACACGTAAATTTCCTCACCAAAGTAAAAACTCTGCCTAAATTTTCGAATACCAGTTCGGACCAGTGAGCTATTTGAAAGTATATATAAAGATGAAGTGTTCGTTTAATAGCATGCATACGTCCAACATCTCGATTTAATCTTTGGTGGTACCATCGTTGACTTCAGCTAGACTGCCTATGTTGTGTCGATGCTATTCGCAAACCGTTATGGTAAGACCCTTTAGACATACAATGTACGAGGGCAGCTAGGGTGATAAACACTCTTATCTTTTGTGCTCTTCTTAAACATCAACCCTTCGCATTCCTCACAAATCCTCAGCAATCCTCTGCAATCCTCCACAATCCTCCACACCAATCCTCTTGAATCCTTAGCAATCCTCTGCAATCCACACCAATCCTCAGCAATCCTCAGAAATCTTTTGCAATCCTCCTCCACAATCCTCACCAATTCTTAGCAATTCTCACCAATCCTCCACAATCCTCTGCAATTCTCACCAATCCTCCACAATCCTCTGCAATTCTCACCAATCCTCCACAATCCTCTGCAATTCTCACCAATACTGCTCACCAATCTTCAGCAATCATCCACAATCCTCAGCAATCCTTCACAATTCTCACCAATCCGTAGCAATCCTCCTCCGTAATGCTCACCAATCCTCTGCAATCCTCAACAATCTTCAGCAATCCTCCTCAGCAGTCCTTCTCCGCAATCTTCCACAATCGTCACCATTCCTTCTATGAATCATTCAGTTCGTTGCCTGTCCCCACCCATACATACAGAAATTCCATTAATTCACCATCTCCAAATATGTACATCTTTACTGAATTATGTTTTGCATGCAGTCCACTATCCATGCATTTTTTATACTTAAAGTCCTCATTAACACTATGAATGTGGATCTTAACCTTAATATTTGAGTGCTCACAGCACCACTTTAAAGTTATGAGGGATAAAATGATACAGCACAAAAAGTTAAAATACAATTATTTTATTTTTAAAATGTTATGATTAGCTTTGCACATTACAATATCAAAAGAAAGCAGTTCTACACACTATGCAATACAACCCCGATCCTTCAGTTCATCGATGATTAAAGATGTCTCAAATATGTGTAAAAGATCCTCGTGTTTCTGCAGGTCAATGTGTCTATTAAAAAGTTCATTAGGGTCTTCGAGAAATATGTAGCCAGTATTCTCAGTTTCTTCTGCCTTCTTCATATCGCTCGTAGCAGGAAATGTGGTAGAGGGGTGTGTAGAGATTCGAGAAAATCGCCATCATCTTCATCACCATCACTGTCTTCATGTTCATTTTAATTACTGCTATCTCCATATTCATTTTCATTAATGATGTTTTCATGTTGATTTTCATCAATGCTGTCTTCATGGTTACATTCACCTCCTGTTTTGTATTCCATATTAAATTTACTTTTCTTTGTAGCAAGAGTTGTATGGTCATCAGTACTTAGAGCTGATGATAGTTTATTTTGAAGTTCATCGATTTCACGCGAAGGTCTTGCATGTGTATATTTCGCGTGAAAAGACTCTACCGCACTCATTCTGTCTTTAGCATTAACTGTCTCATCATAATCGCTTGTGGAATCAGTGCCCATCTATGCGAAAGAGATAATGGTTGCAACACTTACTGCCTCCCAGTACACGAATCTTTGCAGATCTCGGTGAATTCCTTCAATATATCGCCCTGCATAAACTGCACAGGACCAATGTCATGGTGCTTCATCGAGCGAAAAGGACTCTTCGTACAGGTGTTTATCTTACGCCGACGAGCATTTTCACCATAGGTGAAAACTCGATCGCAGAATCGACACCGATAACAATCAGGTAGCGATGATGCAGGCCGCGGCTCCATGCTCGTTGAGGTCAAAGGCATCCCTTCATATTCACATTCATCTTCGTGGTATGACGAGAGAGCGCTTCCAATTCGATGTTCACCTCACAGTGTCAGAACAAAACAGCCATTTTTCTATTTAAAAGCGATTATTTTACAGTAAAAACCTAGCTTGTGCCCACAGAAGGTGTTATACACTAAATACTTTAGAATAAAAAAATTAAGGGAGCACTCTGAGAAAACCCACATACTCGTTCGACCCAGAAGAAAACATGCATATACCATCATATATGTATATATTTTTTATGTATACATAATTATGTATAAAGCAAATTAAAAATATTATATTTCTATATTTATATATACATATGCATACAAGAATATGAAAATAATATTTTTTTTATGAAGGTAATGTATGGATTTTGTTATCTAGGGTACCATAACATACCTATTTAGATGCATCTAAAATATACTCATAAATTTTTATAGGTTATTCCTGAGGTGGAAATGGGAAGATAGGTATAGGCAACCAACCCATGGTCCAGGTCAAATAGCAAGAGCGGTAGACACTTCCAAAGTTTGAGAAAAAATTATCATTTATTGTCACTTAGGAAACTGCTTGCAGGACAGAAACCAAGTAATGGTTACTAATTATTTAAACCGTAATAATAAAAAAAGTAAATGTCATGTACGTGTAACCTACCCCCTCATGTTGAAAGGGGGTGTGACAACCTTTATTTCTGCAAAAAGTATGTTACAAGAAACATTCCCAACTTTTTACTAGAGATTATAAAATACTGCCAAAATTAGCAACATAGATGTATTTTCCAAAAATTGTCTAGCTCTCGCCCTTTTAGAGTAAAAATTACATGTTTGATTTCACAAGGAAGTGTTATTGCCTGCCAGGTAGGCAACCAGTAATGGTTGTAGTGGTGTGTGGACATTACATACAGGTGGTTTGTGGCGGAACTGAATCGTAAATTGTTTCGTCTGATGGGGTTTCTAAGAGGCGCAGAATATTGGTGTGCGTCATGGTTTTCCCCCACTCTCATTATCAGTACTGTAATTCCCCCTCCCCAACAGAGAAGAGGACTGTAGAATAAAAACCCACACTTCACTGCACAATGCATGCATTATACTACAAGTCTAGATGGCGAAGTGTTCTAAATTCAGAAATTACAGACATGGTTCGGCTTTACGGCGAAGTTAAAGGTAATACTAGAGCTGTTGTACGATTGTACCATGAGAGGTTTTCAGCGTGGTGGCAACCTCATCACCAGACCATCATAACTGTCACTCAGAGACTGCGTGAATAGGCATGTTTAAGGCACGAGTTGGGTCTGGTTACCCGAGGAATGTCCTTACACCAAATGTGGAAGAATAAGTTCTAAATGTTATGGAGGAAAACCCGCCAACAAGCACCCACACCATTGCGCACGAAGTGGGTGTGTCCTATTCCACTATATGGCGTGTTATGTACAAACAGTTGCTCTGTGCCTACAACGTGTGAAAGGTGTCGGCATTGGGGCTAACAGATTTTGTTCCTCGATGTGATTTTCCGCAGTGGTTTCTGCAACAGTCCACAGTAGTTCCTCATTTCACTAAGATTTTATTGTTTACTAATGAAACGACGTTCATGAGAGACTTCTTTTATCAGCAGGAACAGTCATGTGTGGGACGACACCAATCTTCATGCAACCGCTATCACAGCCAACCAGAACAAATTTTCTGTGAAAATTTGAGCGGGTATCGTAGGTGATCGTCTCATTGATGCCACAACGATTGACTGGGCACATGTACTACCATTTCCTGCAATTTACATTACCAGATTTCCTCGAGGATGTGCCGCTCGCGGTCCGGCAATGGATGTGTCTTCAACACGATGGTGCCCCTCCACATTCCAAGTGCTCTATGGTATCACCTCAACATGGAATTTCCAGCCCGGTGAATTGGAAGGGGTGAGCCTGTTGCATGGCCAGCACACTCTCCTGACCTTAATCTGCTTGAATTTTTCCTTGGGGGGANGGGGGGGGGGTTATCAAGGCTCTGGTGTACGACACACCCATTGAGTTGGAAGAAGATCTGTTAGCCAGGGTTGTGGCTGCCTGTGGTAACGTTCAAGATACACCCGGTGTTTTCGAAATGGTATGACAATCTTTCAGACGCCGAATAAATTAATGCAATGATGTTAACGGCCACCACTTTTAATATTTGTTGTAGAATTGCTTATGGTGGTAAGGCATTAAACTAGTAGTGCAAGAACCAATTTCTTTTCTGATTTCTTTACTCCTAATAGTTAGAAAATACCACAATTCTGTTACTTGTGCAACTCACAAAGGTAAGACCACACACACACAGTTGCGGGAAACTCATTCCACTATGGTGTGGCGTGCGGACAGCAATTACTGGTTGCCTACCTGGCAGGGAGTAACACTTCTCTGTGAAATGAAATATGTAATTTTTACTCGAAAAGGGCGAGAGTTATAAAATTTCTGCAAAATACATTTATGTTGCTAATTTTGCTGGCATTTCATAATCTCCAGTAAAAAATTGGGAATTTTTCCTGTAACATACTTTGTTTGCAGAAATAGGGTGGCAACACCCATTTTCAACATGATGGGGGCGTGTTACATGTATATAACGTTCACTTTATTAATGATTATGGTTTATTGAACTAGTAATAATTTCTTTGTTTCTATCCCACAAAGAGTTTCCTAAGTATGACAATAAATTATCACTGTTCTCAAACTTTGGAAGCATCTACTGCTCTTGCTATTTTGACCTGAACCATGGGTTACTTATCTCAATCTTCCTATTTCCACCTCAGTAATAACACATTAAAATTTGTCGGTATGTAAATTAACACATATAAGAATGGAAAGTTTCTGTTTGTGAACTGTATAAATGGCCTGAGTGAATTGAGAACATTGGCAAACGTGTTCAATTTTATGAAACTGTAATGCCAGTCCATAAAAGAATTTTCTACATTACAAAGCCAGATTCTGGGCGGCATGTTCGTTTTGTTGATAGATTATTGCTCAAAATTCTTCGTGAAATTGTTGGTAATTGTGGAAGAGGATTGCTAAGTATTGTGGAGGAGGACTGCGAAGGATTGCTGAAGATTGTGGAGGATAGCTGATAATTGGTGATGAGGATTGCGGAGGATTGCAGAGGATTGCGGAGGATGATTACTGAAAGGAGAGAGTAAAGAGCCCATTGCCAATCATCAGTTGCTTTTATATCTTTGAATTGATAATATGTCGTATTGGCAAACAGGGTGATGAGCTCCTTGATGGATGGAATACGCTTTACTTTTCTATCCTTCCGTGTGTTTTCATTTGTCAAAATTTTAGGCAATACTATGACACAATGAATAATAAGAACATGATTACACACACGATAATGACAGTGGATCATGCTGCACCTATAGACACAGATGATTTCGATTTTTTTATTTTATTAATCAGAGGAATGGGAAAACGAATGCTGTGGTTGTGCAAATGCATGTAGATAAGGGATACCACATACAGTACCTTATAACACGTAACACAATTTAACTTCCAACCCATAATTAGAGGGGATAATATAGAAAATAAAATTGTAGGAATTGTAAGGATGTCAATATCAATCATATTGTTTGATAGGACAATCTTTTTTCAACTTTCANAAATAAAATTGTAGGAATTGTAAGGATGTCAATATCAATCATATTGTTTGATAGGACAATCTTTTTTCAACTTTCATTTGTACTTCGTATTTTTAATGCGTCTAGAATTGCCAAATACAAGGTGCATAGTTCCTTTAGCACCTCTTAAAATATAGTAAATCTACAAGCAATAGTATAATATTTGTAATAATCTACACATATGAATTAATTTTTCCTTTAAATTAGGATGAAAACAACAGTTACAATATCGTATGTTATTAAAATAAAACAAGATAAAAAGTGTATCTCGTCGTGTGATGTCAGCCAGCGCGAACCAGCGAACGACAGGTTTACTGTAGGAGAAGGGTAGTGTTGGCTGACTAGTTTAGTTGGGTGGTGGATACATCGCTAACTTGGCAAAATGCAGACCTGTAGATATCACTAATGTTTTGAAACCTTTGGAGGCACTATCACAGTCTTGCGAGAGAACACCTCGTTAACGCCCTAAGAATAAATAACTGTTACACTAAATATCAATAGTAAAACAGCATGCGGACCTGTTGCAACATATTGCCGACATACACTTGGGGTTGGTTATCTCCAGCTTGGGGGGTAAATCATCATGTGATGTAACGATGGAACTATGCGTACTGGCAGTGATAGAAAACTGTGGTCAAATTCTGAAACTAGGAAATATTATGTTAATTTAATGTGGACATAACATGAGGTACTGGAGCAGAATTGTTATCGGTACAGAAACCATTGGCCTCAAGCTACAATATCAGAATCTTGAAAATATAAGGAAGTAACATTCATGAATTCGAAGTCCTCACCCCTCCGAAGAATCGAATCATCTATCGCGATCAGCTGAAGTCTTGGAAATTCACCTGACAAAGTGTGCACATTTCAGTTTATTTTAATCAGATGTTGTCGCTGCCAACAATGTCAAAGAAGAGGTGCAGTAAGTAACTTATGTCAATGTGGAAGTGAAGTGAGTGGAAATAATAAAAATTCAAAAGAAAAATTAATCAAATTTCTCCCATCAACCACTTTTTGTAGCATAGGGTACTACTGGTTCCCTTCGGACTAACACACTCATTTGCAACAAAAAATCATCTCACTAAAGGTGCCATCGCAGGGGCATGTAAGTTAGTACAAGCACAGGACATGGAAGAGTGCATACAGAAATTATCAAAGTACTGTACCACACAAAGCATGTATTGCGGAATGACCAACACTTGCAGGATGCACTTAGTAATGTCTTGGACCACCCATAGCATAAATATAGGTGGCGATACAATCGGGCATGGAGGCATACAGACATCGGATGTCTTCATGTGGAAGATCCTACCACAGTTGGTGCAAGTGACCCTCCAAATCTGACATAGTTGCCGCTGGCCGAAATTGCTATCCAATCTGGTCCCAAATGTTTTCGATGGGCGAGTGGTCTGGAGACATTGCTGTCCAAGGAAATATGTTGATATCATGAAGGCAGGCCAGATATACCCATACAGTATGAGGTCGGGCATTATTCTGCTGGAAAACGAGGTTATCAAGCTGCATCAGGAAGGGAAGCGCACATGGTCGCAGAATTCCCTGGATGTGTCGCTGTGCCATCAGGGTTCCTTCAATCATCACCAGTGGTGTGTGGGAATCGTATGAAATGGTACACTATACCATGACATTTCTCATATGGGTACCATGGCACCAGTAAGGACGTCTCCAAACTCGAATTTGGTGGTCGTCTGTATGCAGAGAGAACCGTGATCCTTCGCTGAACACCATTCGTCGCCAATTCCCAAGCTACCATGTTGCCTGCTCCCAGCAGAAGGTCACAAATTCTCGGCGATGGTGATGCTGTAATTTTAGAGGCTGTATGAGATGTAGCGACGACAAATACCTCTCTGCTAGCCCCCTGGATGTGGCACTGGGGACACAGGTGTATCCCCAGCTGCCATGACATGTCCCTGGTTGGTGTGCAGCGACGCCTGTGGAGTGCTTACAGCATATCGCACGATGAAACGATCCTCCCTGGTGGTGGTCCACCAGGATCGACTTGAGCCTTCTCGATCGGTGTGTGTACCCTCCTGTTTGCACTGCATCCTCAACTGAATCACAGTGAAGGCAGAAAGGTTCAAGTGGTGAGCATTGCACTGAAAGGTCCAACCTGCCCCTCGAAGGGCTACAAGGTAGTCTCTCTCAAACTCACCCAGTTGGGCAAAGGCTTGTTGAATGTGCCATCGGGGCATGCTGCGTGCTCACTGAACTAATTATCACACTGCTACTAAGGTCTTATTCGGCTTGTTGCAGCTATGACTGATGGAGGGACATGTATACCCTCTAGTGGAACATCCGCACAACTAAACTGCATTTTATGACGATACTGTGTGGCAGCCTTCATTGTACTCGCAAGATTCATTCGTGGTGATACATTTTTTTTTTTACAAATGAGTCTATATGTGTAATATTTTCTTGCTGTAAAGGTAAAATACCTGTCTTATACAATGTATGGATTTTATCAGCATGGCCCAACAGGTGGTCCACCGCCATTCGCGGCCCATGGAACTATTTTCTTTGGCTCGCGATGGTGTTGGCGACAATTTACTTATTTTACTTCGCTTAAAGCATTAAAAATATTTAATTAATTTTATGTCAACGTCCCAATATTTTGAACTTTTACCCACCCCGATGTTTACTTGGCAAACATATAATATTTTAGGAATGAACGAGGCACAAAGGTTGGGCTCATGTCGTCTGTTTTTGTTTCCCATAGCCTCCACTGGTACTGCAAGGGTCTCAGCTCTCCGACCCTGGAAGGAATACAAAANCCCCCCTACTCAAGTGCAGCAGGCGATAACATAGAGAGGTAACGACATTTTAACAGATGTCTCAGGAGCAAAAACATTTATTCACCATTTCAAAGTGGCTGCGCCAAGTCTTCCTCTGACCTTGACTCCTCACCTGCAAAAGCCGTGCTGTCAGTTAATGAACTTTTGTTATACTGTAACTATCACTATTACCGCTGTTGGCTCCTATACCGATGATTATCTCGTCCACTATATCCGGAAGAATGCAGTATGCATTTGAATAACTTCCCTTCACAGTCTTGTATAGTGGCAGATTAAATAGCTTATTCTGTTAAGTTCTGTAAGTATTTTAAGTGATCTAATTCACCAGTCATGTTTCTTTCTCTAACTAATATCTTTATTTTCGCCCATGCTAACTCAATTGCATTCAGATCGCTCATGTATGGTGATATTCTGAGAACTGCAAAACCGAAGTATGCTAATTCTGCACCTATATGAAATGATTTTTATCTTAATATTTTAATTTCAACATGTTTATAAAGTCAACTTTGTTATTAGATTAATTACAAGGTACTTCTTACTTATGTAGTCATTATATCATATGGCTATTGAAAGATAATTTTGTTGGTGGTTTATATACTTGCATGGAGTGGTACGGTGCATTGTCCATTACTAAAACCAATTTTTCTGGCACATTCGGAAGCAGTTTTTGAACCACCCACTTTTCGAAATCAACGTTGCTCATTTGAGAGCGATAGTCACTGTTAGGAGATAGCAGTGTACACGACCTGCGCATTGAGAACAAACCCATTCCTGCTCCATGCATGTGCTAAGAGTCTTTTATCCGCACCACTGTTTACATGCACACAGACATATTTGTTATGTTTCCAACACTTCGAAAATCTTAAGTTGCTATAAACCTTAATTTTGTCAAAGAAAACTATTTGGCGCCCAGTTTCATGGAAGTGTCTTATTTCATCAAAACAGTCATGTCACCATGTCACAATAGCCGCTCTCTCTACGAGTATTTTACACTTAGCTTGACACTTTCTCCGCTTGAAACCCACACTTTTTAATAATCTGTAAAAAAAATTTGTTCCCCATGGAAAATAATTTTTTTTTCTACTGGTATTTAGTTTGCAATTGTTGGCACTTTTTTTCGCGTACATTAAAAATCATGAATATTGTTTAAAATTAAATATAGATAAAAGTCATCAACAGAAACAACAGTGTGCTGTGGCATGCTTGCTTGTTTCTTCCTCGGAGTGGATAATATGCTTCAGTAAACAGCGACTGTAAACTGTCCCTGAACTCACGCACTCGCGCAAATGATTCTTTCAGGACGGATACTACATTAGTAGCGAAATACTTCCTCCACCGCCAGCCCCTCTTCTCCCCGGCCGAGCCTCTTTCCACACAACCACACTTCTCCAACCTCCAGGGTCGGAGAGCTGCGCCCCTGACCTCACAGTATAATTGTCTGCGCTCAAGTGTCACATTCTGTACCCTGCCACTTCTGCTGGCTTCATTGTTTATTTTCCCAAGAAAACGAGCAGCTGCGCGTTTCGTGAACAACAGGAAATGTGATTCAGATGTGTTGTATTTTCAGCACGTCAGTCGCGACTCGCGAATAAAAAAACTTTGTTTATCAGTGCAGAGAGACACTGTTTTTCAGTTCGTGTCAATTACAAATGTCATCATGAGTTAAGTACTTTGGGAAAAAAAGTGGAGCTTGAGAATACACAGTTCAATGAAAGATGGGAAAATGAGTTTTTGTTTAATTGACTTCGGAGGGAAACCACAATTTATCGTGCGCACGCAAGTGATGTCGGCAATGACAGAATACAATATCCGTCGTCATTACAAAACTACATCTAAAGTGAAATACGATAGTTTTATTGGCGAGGCGCGAATGCATATGGTCGGTGAACTCAAATCTAAGATACAGAGGCAAAGAAACGCCTCCATTAAAGAAGAACTACTCGATCAAGTGTCACTCCCTACCAGTGCGAAATTCTCCGATATCTACAGTGCTCGTGTGTCAGTTGTCGACAAATGCGGCTGATTTTCAAAATGATCCTGCATAGTGACAGATGGTGCTAATGTATGACTAGTAAAACATTGGCTTAGTGGGATTGCTGAGAAAAAATAATGTTGTGTTGCCTGTGTTTTGTATTGCATTATCCACCAAAATATTCTCTGCAGTAAATTTGTTAAGATGAACAATGTGATGAAGGACGTTACCAGAATAGTTGATTTTATTAGAAGCGATAACAGATATCAGAGTCACTGGAAATTAGTGAAATTCCTCCAGGAGCATTCTGCAGAATTTAGTGATATTCCTTTGCATTCTGAAATTCGCTAGCTTAGTGCAGGTAAATCTCTGAAAGCATTTACAAAACTCTGAAAGTGTTCTGAAAGCATTTGTACCATAATAAAGGAAATAGCTCAGTTCTTAGAGGCTACCGGAAAAGTCGAATCTGACATACTTGAAAAAAAGTTCAACATGAAGAATGGTTCTGCACTTTAGCTTTCCAGACATTACAGAACATCTTAACAACCTCAATTTAAAGCTTCAAGGGAAGAAACAAAATGTATGTCAGCTCACGAACCACATCGAAGCTTTCAGAAAGAAATTGAGAATTTTTGAGGATCTAAAAGAAATTGGATTTAAAATTCTTCGGATCATTGAGTGGCATCGAAAATAAAAATAGAACTCTGCTAGTTTTCGATAATATTGACAGTATCTTGTTGAGCTGAGGGAAGAATTTGAAGACCGATTTTCCGACTTTGACAATATGAAGAAAATATTCCAGTTTTTCGCCGATCATACAGTAGCCAGGATTAAAGATCATGATCCAGAATTTCAAGTGGAACTGTGATATCTTCAGAGCGACATTCCACTTTTTTTTTCTTTCAAAAAACACATTTGACATATGAGCAATTGTGGAACATTGTAATGCCTGAAAAATACCCCAAGCTTCACAATTTTGCTTTAGAAGTGACTTCCATGTTTGGTAGCACATACATTTGTGAATGTGCTTTCCCAACAATGAAAATGTTGAAGTCGAAACAGAAGAATAGGTTATCCCAGGAAAATTTGAAACCCAACCTCCGAATCTTGACAACAGATAGAAAGAAGCTGGCATTGTTGTCCTCGCCAGTGATCACACTACGGAGTGCTCTCACTGATCCCAAGTTTTTGAAACTAAATACTGATATAGAAAGGGGATTTCAAATTGAAATGGTTTGTTGCTGTTGCAATATTTATTATATTTGTGTGAGGAAATGTATGTGGGACATAATATTTTGAAAATGGAAAAACTGTCGTAGTTATAGGTATAAATACATCTACTAACACAAATGCTATAACTGCTTAAGTCGTATGCTGACCCTCGATGAATAAAACTCTGGCCTGCTATTGAAAAATAGTTGGGCCACACTGGATTATATTGTAAATGCATTATTATATTCCGCGAGTGTTCAGAAGTAGGCGGTGGCCTGAGAGTTGGATCGCGCTGCCAACGCGGTGTGAGCATTTGTGTGTCTAAATAAGATAACTTGACAAACAAATTGTAACTTGTTTTTGTGGAAGTTGCTCTGGTCATGTGTGGATAAGTGGCAGAGCATGCGCCAATGTCATGAGGCTAAGTGCTGGTGCGATAGCGCCAATCAAACATATGGTGGCAGAGGTCGCTCGGGGCGCCCCCAATCGCCAATGGGCCTCGCAATGTGATAACACCGCCTGACTTCCTGTGACACGGAGAGGGCGTTGGTCAAGATGATAAATGAGTGTCCGATGGTGGGCGCACTTGACTTGTGCGGCAGGACTGCTGATGAGATGCAGTGTCGCTGTAAACGAAGGTATCTGATGAGAATAACGTGCTAAAGAAGCTGTCATTTCCAAGTCACGTCATACGTGTAATATCATAGAGCTTGGCTACACCTGAAGGCTATCCTGACCACTGCTCGACAGGGAAATAAGGAGCTGGCGTTTGTGAGATTATCCACAATCCCATTTTGACAACCAGATACAACAAACCTCATGCATCAAAATAAAAGAATATCTTACGATGAACTTCTGTTGAATATCCTTCGGGATAAAAAGTAAGTCTACAGTTTTTGGTACTCAAGAAACTAATAAGTAAAAATAAAATTAAGACTGGAAGTCTGCGAGTAATGAAACATGTACCATATCGAAAGAATTCACATTTTTCCTCAGCTTATTTCTTCTGGTGTTAACGACAACATAATTAAGAAATTTCCCTATGGCATATCACCAGTTTATAGTTTACATATCTCTCAGAAATCACAACCGTTTCTGCACCGTTCTCCTGTCCTCCATCTAATAATGTAATCAACATCTCCAACTACATTCTGATTGCCTTATGACTAGCGACAGCCATTTATCCTTTGTGAACGAAGACTTTGAAACACCTCCCCTCCTTACTTTGATTTATAGGCCACATATTGAATTAAGTTGTGTCTTCTAGTTAAATTGATATTAATTTTAATCCTCATTAATAAGTTTTCTGTTCCGTATATCATATGTTTAAGAAATTTGGGCAAATGTTAATTAACAGTGGTAGATTGTTCTCCTAGAAATCAATAGTTTGTGAGTTGTTTGAAAGATTTTTGCAATAGGAGTGAATGATTATGTGAATATTTTGAACATACACCATTGCTTCACTATTTTGTCAGAGAAAACCAAGTGTGAGAATCGAAACAAACTCAAAAAACGAACACAAATAAGTGGAATAGCTTTTCCCTTAGTGTTGTATGGCTATTTTTCCAAACATGTTAAGCACATCTGGATTTTAGAGTTTCTTCCTTCTTAGTATTACTTTTATGCTCTTTTAATAGTGTGGAAAGGGATCTGCTATTTTCTCCTATGTACACGCTTCCAAACTCGCAAGGTAACTGAAACACACAGTCCTGGGTTTGTAATTAGTCGGTAGCTGTTTTCACTCTGGCGACTATGCTTTATAATGAGGCATTTGATTTTAAAGCTGTTTGTAGCCCATACTTGTTGACCAGCCATCTTGTTTTTTTCTGAAAGACCACAAACCCATGGAACATCCAGGTTTCCTGCAGGTTTTTCGGCCGTCTTTTGTGGATTGGTGAGAGATGTGGAGTTTTTCATGTGCTGTTTTATTGTCAATAGGATAGTCATTCGCTAGAAATTCTTTTTCTAGACGGTTATGTTCAGCAGCTACTGATTCCTTGATGGAGCATATTTTTCAGCTCGGACAGCTAAAGTGCGGATGATTCCAGTTTTTGTGCTTGCCGATTTGTTGGATTCAAAGTAGAGGTATTGGCCAGTGTGGGTAGGTTTTCTGTATATTTTATCTTTGAAGTTTAATTGCAGTGACGAGTTCATGTTATTATGATTGTTTGATTGGACTGTGTCCATTGCCAACCTTGAGACTAAATAAAAATTTCGCACACACACACACAACTCAGCAAGACAAAAAAAAAAAAAAAAAAAAAAAAACCCTTTCACAACACTACAGACAGATAATTAGGAAAAACTGTTTCATTATCAATGAAATTAAATATGTGTTTCCTGTTTTGCTCGTAGTGTTGATTTGTTTGGTTTTATAATCTGACAACGAATCATTTTCCTGACCTGTGTTTCGTTGTGGTTTTTATCCTATTTTTGTTCACTCATGTGGTGTTTTAGTTTTAGTCATCGTGTGGTCTTTTCTTCTGGTTTGCTTTTGTTGTCTGTCCTGTTTTGTAATAGTAAGTTTTTCCTCTGTTTTTTTGTCGTTTTAATTATATACATATTTATTTTAATTGACAAGGAAACAGCTTCTCCTAATTAAGTATATGGTGCTGTAAAATATTTTTTTTCGTTTTTGTCTTGCTGAGTTCTGTGTGTGTTTGAGATTTTTATTTAGTCTCATGGTAGGCAATGGACACAGTCCAATCAACATGGTTTTCTGTACACTGTTGTGGTAATTTTCTGGTCTTTCTTCGATACTAATACATCTAAGAATGAAAGTCTCCCATTGGTTTCTGCTTCGTGTATGAATTGTAATGATGGCCCAAGCGAATTGAGAAAGTTAGCAAATTCGTCCAGTTTGTCGGTTCCATGTTGCCAGATCAGAAAACTGTCTTCGACATAACGTAGCCAGACTTTAGGTGGAGTGTTGGTTTTGTTCAGTCCCGCTCCATAAAAATGTTGCTGATGAAAGGTGAGCATGAGAATCCCATTGCCATACCATCAGTTTGCTTGTAGAATTCGACTTTGAATTGAAAATAGGTCGTGTTGGCACAGAGCCTGATGATTTCCATGATTGATAGAATAAGTATTAGAGTTTTTTTTACTCAGCGTGCTCTCATTTTCCAGTTTCGTTTTTATGATAGAGTGTTTCTGCCACAGGAACATTAGTGAAGATGCTCTGAACACGAAGCCAATAGGTTGTCACTTGGTGCTATTTTAATGTTTTCGCTATGGAAATGAAATGTCCAGAATCTTTAATGAAAGTAGGCGTCTGACCAACGAGTGGTTCAACAATTTTTAGCAGGAATTTAGACAATTTATGGCAAGGAGAGTTGCAGGGGCTGATTATAGGGCGTAATATAATACCTGGTTAATGGATTTTTGAGAGACTGTAAATATGATGTGACTTGCTGCTGTGTGGTGTAAGCGCTCTCCTAGTTTTTTCCGGGATGTAATGCTGATTAATTTTCATAGGCCTGGTATACCTTGCGTTCAGTGTTAGCAGTTGAACCTTTGTCCAAACGCATATACTTGTCCGATGAGATAAGGTCATTGATTTTGCTATCGTAATCTGTTCTGTCCAACATGACTGTGACGCGGCCTTTGTCTGCGGGGACAATAACGATATTAGAATATAATTTCAGAGTTTTGATAGCTTTGAGCTCGCCAGAAGATATGTTTGGTTTTGGTGTCCTAGCTGATTTAATTGCTGTTACCGCAGATCAATGGAGTTCGTCGTGTTCGTCTGCTGGCAAATGTTTGCAACACTGACGAAACTAAATCAAGGACAGGGATTTGATGTGTTGCAACACTGTAATTAAAATCCTTCTCCACAAAAACTTTCGCAATCGGAGAGAACAATACTGGGTGCATTGATAAGAGTTTTTTTTGTGGTATCAGATGCTTGTTTTTGCTTGCTGAACATGAAAGTTTGGCCAGTTTTGGTTTCTGGTTTTCTTTTATTTTCAGTGATGTTTTCTTGGCCCAGTTAGAAATAGACTGGTAAATACTATTATAGTCTTTTGAGCTGAGCACCGACTGAATCTCTAGCTGGATTTATACTTTTTCGTTGTTTAACTTTGTCTTTTGACAATGATAAAATATTATTCTTTCATTAAAAAGATTTTGGCTGACTTGAGCAGTTATTTTCATAGCCTGTTTGCTATTGACTGGACGTTCATAGCAAGTCCTTTTGGTATGATCCCACTACTTCGGCATTTACAAAGAAAAGTCAAAATGTTAGAGCATTTAGACAGGGGGATTATTTTCTTTTCCATTTTTTGGTACAGAAAGATGAATAGCGGGTCAAAACCGGTAATTGATAGAAACCAGTAATAATAGTTTATACGTTTTGTGACTTGCTCTTAGAATACATTTCTTAAAACTTTTTGGTTATCATTTAAATTAATTTTCTTACATAAATATTACTGAAAGTTTGTCACCTGGAGGAATTTTCTCTCCTCCTGGTATGATAGTAGATTATTGTTGGCGTTAGGGTTAGTCGCAATAACAGATAATTAAAACTGTCCATGCTCATTCGATAACAGTTGAGGAATTCCTTTGTGTGCTTTCTAGAGTCTTCGTACAATCGATGGAAATTATTGTCAGTAAATGCTGTCTAGCCATAAGGAGAAACCACAACTGTTTCTTAGGTAGTTTTCTTCTTCTCGGTCCAAGTGTACAAATACGAACTACTTATTTCGATTCCATAATAAAAATAAGTACGTGTGGGAGCACATTTCGACTGAGCAACCGTTGGCATGCAGCCCACACCGGTTGCGGTTTACCAGTCTTCCGTATTTCCGACGCAAACGACGGCGTTCGCTTTTTTTTCTGGCTGAAAATGCGATGGACGCCGCTCACGGTACCCGCGTTACAAGATCCGGTACGGGACACGCCATGCGTCGTGTAGATGCGCTGAGTTACTCGTCTTTGTCAGCCGGACTGGAAGTTGTTCACGGCATATTGAGAAATTTAAAAACTCTGATTACGATCTACTTGTTTGCACATTGCGTATATTCCACCATATGTAAAGTTAACATTGCCATGGGCCTCATCGCTGTATTAGCTCGTCGGTCAAGTGAAACTTTAAAATTATTAGCAAAGTAAATGTAGTAAATATTTTAAAAAATGTGCTGTTTATTACACTTACAACTTACATGCATTAAAAAGAAGACAGAAAACAAATTACATTTTTTCAATATTTAAAAAGTTTATCTAACACATTTAATTCAACGTTAATCCCTTAACTTACACATCAAAACTTCTTGTTCCAAGTGTTGCAAAAGTTGAGAGTTTTGGTATGACAAGTACTTACGAATCCCTAGTAACAACTTACCCATTGCAATCCGTGGGAATAATTTGTATTTGACCATGGCATAAGCAGCAACCAATAACAAAATGTTGGTGTGGTAGCAGCAGACAATAACATTACCCAGGGAAAGGACATGTCCGTATTGATGCTAGATCCTGGGCTTGAGATGGTTTTACATATTTTGCAGCACGTCATACGTGAAAAAATATACTCGGGATAATATCTTAAGGCGTTAAATCATATAAATAATTTCCCTGTCATTACTAACTTTAGCGATTGCATGCCGATCATTGTGCCCGTTGAAATATATGCAGGAAATTGAAGTGGCATTTTTCAAAAGTTGCTTTCAAAAGTGCTTAATTTACCGTGAACATGCTAATAACATGCGTCATAGGAGCTATGCAGCTATAGGTTATTCTCGGTAAAGTGAGCACTTTTGAAAGCCCTCTCATTTGGAATAATATACTCAATGAATATATTTTATTTTAGCCTTAGACGTTAACTTCCGAGTGCGGTGGAATATACACATTATTTTTATTACTTTCTTTGAAATATATATTTAAAAAGGTGGTTAAACGATAAAAAATGGTCGAAAGGAAAAAGTAACTAGGGCTTAAAAATGTACTATTCTTTTTTTGTTTAAAGCAGTAGATTTTGTTCGAGATAGTGGTCAAAAGTCAAGGTCAAGGTCGCATGACCTCATACAAGGTCAGGTCAAGGTCGCATAATGTCATCCAAGGTCAAGGTAAAAGTTACGGTTGCTTGTTTTCATGGTTGCTGTTGTTGTGAGTCAAAAGGATTTTCTCAGAGTGTTCCAATAATTGTTTTACAAACAAAATATAGGTTTTTCCCCCCTTCATCCCTAGCTTAGATGTCCGAAATAATGGCCAAAGGTTAAGGTCAAGGTCCTAAGACATCTCGGTTCCTGCTATTGCGAGCAGGGGCAAATTTATTTTTTCAGTGTTCGCATGTTTTTTCTTCGTCCTTAAAAATAGCGGCAGGGTGCGCTCTCACACTTGTTGATCACCTCCTGGCAGTAGGAGTCAGTGTAGCGATCCTGGCATTGGCAGCGGTGGCTGATGTCGATGTCCTCACATGTACCGTTGTTGCACAGCTTCTCCTTGCTCATTGCGAGTGGGAGCAAATAGGTTTTCTCAGAGTGTTCACATGTTCTTCAGCCTTAAAAATACATACGTTTATATAGCATTTAACACGATATAAATTTTTTACTTTGCATTGCATAATTGAATTCCTCAAGTAAAGGGAAGTGCATGAGTGACTCGGCTGGTCTGCCACCCTGCAGCCTGACTCGACTCTCGACTAGTGTATATACCATCCCTTCAGCTAGATGAGACCTACACGGTGCCTACACCGTCGGTAGACCACCTGGCTACCTTTCAGAGTCTCGAGATGTTAGTTGAACACACAATGTCAGACAGGGTGGATGTGTTCCACCGCTAGTGATGCGGGTTGTGAGTGTTGGCTGTAATCTGAATTTGACTGTTTCATTCCGATCGGTTCGTAAGGAAATCGTTTGCTCTTCTGTTGTACTGACCAGGATGGTCTGGTCTTCTCTGGCTTCATCTAAAGAAGCGTACAGCACCCGACGCTTGTGCAATATACGCTGGTTGGTAGGTTTTTATAACGATTTTCCTTTTTTATATCTGCTGGCATCAGTGCTTCGCAACGGTAATTTTTTTGTTCTAACATATGTACAGCGATCGTTGCTCGTGCAATATGCATCGGTTGGTAAGTGTTTATAACTATTTCCTTTGCATTTTTATATCTAATTATCAGTATGTAGCAGTGTCGTCGTCTCTTGGAAGACCACTGGTTTAAATGCATGATGTTTAGTGGCAAGCAAAGAAACACAGCCTTTACAAGTCGTGTAATTAGTCTTAAAATTATCACTGCTGGTAAGTAGTGTACTGCACTTGACATATCGTAGAATTTTTGTTGAGGTCGGTTCTTGTGAACATAAGCTCTTTTTCCTGTTGACGGGCATCCCAACTTTTTACTAAAGTTCTCGTCACAATAGCACCACTGATATCGCTATTACGAACTGTGGAACTATCAGGTTTTTTTTTGTTGTTGTAGAGGTTCGATACGGCATCGTGCTTGTAGCGCACTTGCGTCTATGTTGAGTCTTTATTATTAATTATTATATGACTTAAATTTTTCATGTATGGGACGGTTTTATATGTTGCACGAGGTCTGGCATTTTTTGAGCTACTTGCACCGAGTACTGCAGGCATGGGTGGGCTTTCTGCATGCTGCACGTCGGAATTCGGTCATGTGTGTCTACACAAGAGCTCCTGGCGGCCGCCATCGGTAACGCAAACGATGTTGGTGTCCCCCTGACAGGTGACAGGGGAAACGAAGACGGCTGAAGACCACCGCGACCCTAGCAGACGATGGTCGTGCACTCTAGCGGTCGACTGGAGAAACGAAGATGGTGAGAGCAACCTTTGGCAGCATGCAGCAGCCAATCAGATACAAGGCACCTTTACAGAGCCTCTCGCAGTCAATCAGGGAATAGATAAGCTCATATCGAAAGGAAACGCCACGATATTTCGTGTTTGTGTAATTATGTATCGGGACATGAAAACTTCACTTTATATGACTTGTAGCCTATACTCTGCAGTCCTGCGTATATGTGTTTTCGAGCCTCAGATTTCTGTTCAATGGCTACAGTCTCAGTGTGTAGCCAGTTTTCCCTCTAGGGTGGACAGATGCGATATCCTATACCAACACCAGTTTATTCGAAGCGATATTTTGAATAGACATGCTAATATTTACAGTTTGATATATTCAAACGAAATAAATCGTTACCCTGTACTGTATAATTGAATTCCTCTCGTAAAGGCACATGCATGTGTAATATGTGATTGCCTACAACTATTGTCCTTTACATTCTATTTTTATATCAGTTTGCGTCAGTGGGTATATCCTAAACAGGGCTTTCAAAAGTGCTCATTTAGTAGTCTATTCTCGTGTAGTCGTATTCTTATGATTTTTCTTGATTACAATTTCAAATTACACTAACGATTTAACTGCTTTATCCAGCTAATACAAACATGGTCGCAGCTGTAACTGTTATATATATATATCGCTTCCCGACTGTTAGCCGGACTCAAGCGCGCCATACACGATCATACTTGCGTGACACACATGCATGACGGACCATGTGTGGCATACAGTGTTGGATGCTTCTTTACCATACACTGCCATACATGTATGACATGCACGAAGTACTTTCGGAAAATCTAGAGGTATGTAGCACAGCTATGGACAGTGAAGAAGAAGAAGCCTGTGTTGCTAATATTCTGTCGTCTGCTTGTTCTGGAAAAAAAAAAAAAAAAAAAAAATGGAAGAAGCGGTTTTGGGTAAAATGTTGGTATACGAAAAGAGCAATGTTCACGCATTATAATCTCGTAAATGAATTACTATTGACCTCACCAGCAAATTACAAGAGCTCTCTTCGAATGGACCATGACACATCCATGAAGCTTCCAACAATAGTTTCGGCATATTTTGAGAAACCACACACTGTTATGGGGGAACCAATCCCTCCATGCCAACGTTTGTTGTGCATTTTACATTATTTGGCTACAGGCTGCACATTTGAGGACTTGACATTTCCCACTGCCATCTCTCCGCAGACAACTGGACAAATAGTGATAGAAACATGTGATGCGAATACGCCTGCACTGAAAGGAAATATACAATTAAGTACTATACAACATTATCAAAGCATGTGTTTATTTTAAAACTCCACCCTGTAAATTTGAAAACCTTCTTATATAGCAGAAGNATACAACATTATCAAAGCATGTGTTTATTTTAAAACTCCACCCTGTAAATTTGAAAACCTTCTTATATAGCAGAAGCAAGGAAATGCAAATGTGTCAATTTAAATTTAGTACATATGTATGTAAATGAACTAACACAAAGTATTAACATAAACAATGGATGGCAACAGCTAAGAGTGGCCACGTGTTGGTAAATTGTATAGTTNAACTAACACAAAGTATTAACATAAACAATGGATGGCAACAGCTAAGAGTGGCCACGTGTTGGTAAATTGTATAGTTTTGTACGTTTTACGAATATGCATTGTCACCAAAAAGGTCAACAACTGATGAACACCGTGTTTCAACAGTTTGCAAACATGCCTGGTAATCTGTCACATCCGAAGACATGCTGGTAGAGTCATTAGCGTAGGATTGCATCGATTGAGGCATGTTTGTCGTGGAACAGTGACAATATTGGTTTGTTTTCACAGAGTATCGATTGAGTGTGTTCATCCTAGCCTCGAAGGGAATATCATGTATTGCTTTTTGGGCAAATAACTGCTGGTCAGGAGGTGTTTGGGCAAGTTGAACTGCCCATGATCTGGCTGTCATGTCGGAATCAGACGTGGATTTCTCAAGAGGTTATCGAGCCAGTTGCAATAATAATTGCTGCTCATTGTTGCAATATGTTCTCATTTTCTTGGAACTGTTCTTATTTGGCATGCCAGGTTTGCCAGACGACATTCCTTCCTAACTCTCTCCCTGTAATGGAAATAAGAAATGTAAGTGTTGAAACCATATCCTAAAGTAATACAAACTTGACAGCCAAAAAAACTGGCATGGGCGTGCGTATGCAAATAACAGAGGTATGGAACCAATCAGAGTAACGCGATGCGGTCGGCANAAAAACTGGCATGGGCGTGCGTATGCAAATAACAGAGGTATGGAACCAATCAGAGTAACGCGATGCGGTCGGCAGTGCATATATAAGATAACAAGGGTCTGGCAAAGTTGCTAGATCGGTTACTGCTGCTACCATGGCAGATTATCAAGATTTAAGTGAGTTTGAACGTGGTCGCACAAGAGATGTGACATAGAGATAAAATGTGGATTTTCGCATATGACCATTTTACGAGTGTACAGTGAATGTCGGGAATCTGGTAAAACATCAAATCTTCGACATCGCGCGGCCGGAAAAAGATCGTGTAAGAACGGGGCAAACGACGACTGACGAAAATCATTAAACGTAACAGACGTACAACCCTTTTTCAAATTGGTGCAGAGTTCAATGCTGGGGCATCAACAAGTGCCAGTGTGCGAACTATTCAACGGACCATCATTGATATGGGCTTTCAGAGTCGAAGGCCCACTCGTGTACCATTATTGACTGCACGACACAAAGCTTTACGCCTCGCCTGGGCCCCCAACACCGCCATTGGACTGTTGATGACTGGAAACATGTTGCCTGGTCTGACGAGTCTCGTTTCCAATTGTATCGGGCGGATGGACGTGTACGGGTGTGGAGACATCCTCATGAATCCATGGACGCTACATGTCAGCAGGAGACTGTTCAAGCTGGTGGAGGCTCTGTCATGGTATGGGGCGTGTGCAGTTGGCGTGAAATGGGACCCCTGATACGTCTAGATACGACTCTGACGGGTGACAGATATGTAAGCATCGTGTCCGATCACCTGCACCCATTCATGTGCATTGTGCATTCCGACGGACGTGGACAATTCCAGCACGACAATGCGACACTCCACACTTCGAGAGTTGCTACCGAGTGGCCCCAGGAATACTCTTCTGACTTTAGACTTTTCCATTGGCCACCTAAATCACCATACATGAACATTTTTGAGCATATCTGGGATGCCTTGCAACGTGCTGTTCAGAAGAGATCTCCATCGCCTCGCACTCTTCTGGATTTGTGGATTGTCCTGCAGGATTCATGGTGTGAAATGCCTCCTGCATACCTTCAGACATTAGTCGAGTTCATGCCACGTCATCTTGCGGCACTTCTGCGTGCTCGCGGGGGCCCTATACGATATTAGACAGGTGTACCCGTTTTTTTGGCTCTTCAGTGTACCTCAAAGAAATTAATGTAAATAAATAACTAAAACTCAGTCATGATAGACAGTGTATCCAAACCTAAAGAATTTATTTATAAATTATTTGTCCATATTTGACAGTTTCAATATTTACAATAGTTCCGTATCGCATGTTTATTTCAGTCCCACCTCCATTTAGTCCAGGTCCCTCCAGTCCGCAATTTTCTAGAGTTCTCCGAGCCCCTTCGTGCACAGTAACTTTTGCTCATCGAGTTTCACGCCCTCTCACCCATTCGCGCCAGAAACACCTCGTCCGCCGTCGCCTCGCAGTCTCCCATCGCCGTCAGTCTCCTTTGCCGATTTCTCTCGCTGCACCACGCGTCGCTCGAGTCCGGCACGTAGCAAAATACTTCTACCAACAGACTCCCGACTCTACCACCGCGGTGGCATTCACAGTGTCGCCGGCGTATCCGAGAAATTTCTCGAAATGCCGCGTTGCTCTGAGGGCCCTAGTTGCCAGAACATTCTCGCGCATGCTCTAAAGTCGTCGTCTCATCATATCTTGAAGGGGGTGGGGTAAGGGTCAAGGTGGGCCCCCCTCCCCGCAAAGCCGGACTGCGCATGGAGCTCGCGTCTAATGCGAGCGCCAGCGCGTAACACTACTCAGGCTAGGGTGCTCAGTGCTTTTATTTTGGTAACTAGAATTTGTTGCCACCAGATAGCCCTGGCGTCGCAAGTGTATCGGATTTTTCCGTCTTGTATGTAAGTAAATGGGATAACTGCAATTTTCATAAAATAAACGTGGTTGTATAAAATCTTTGAGTTGTATTTTATTGGACTGTATGTAAAGAATAATCTTTGTTCTTCGCACTAGAGTGTAAATTTAAGAAAATATTTTCACACGCTCTTAAATATTCTGTCGTAAATTGTATTTCCACTTTATTTAAAAATCACAATTAGGCTAATGAAATAATAAAATAGTGAAATGATTAAAAATACAAATAATTTTTAGGGCTTTCCTGCGTAGTTTACTAAAGTGAAAGGAGAAAAGTACACAGTTCCTTTTGATGACAGCTGTATTTTTTCGCACTTAACTGCGTAATGTTTTCCCATTGAATTAAGCTTGTTTATGAACGGACAATGCTAATCACAGTTGTATTTTTACTGTTTGTTCTTGTAAACACCATTGGAGGGCGTGGATAACAGCTACGAAATAAAGTTAATTTTGGTTAGGGCAAGTATATATCACAATTCGAGTCAAACAGTAACTTTAACACAAAATATATAGACTTTCTATATACATCACCAGCTTAAAAGCGACCTATTTGGAACACCAGCGCACCTAGGAGCGGAAATTTTCCCTATGCCAAACTCTCCCATAAGAAATCTCGTTTTGTTCCTAACCTGGGTAGAATTAACCTTAGCACCTTTCATCAAGCAGGTCTCTGACCGTCTGTGGGAGGGTGGTGGTGCCCAGGGTTTGAGAAATGCGGGGAGGGGTGGAGGAAGAGCACGCAGGCGCAATTAGGCAGCTCACACGAGTACCGGGCCGTTCTGCTTTCACTCAGTTACTGACCGGTCCGTGACGAGCTAGACTGGCTATGAGCTACAGATGCGCGATGTATTGTTGTGCTACGTCACTTGGGCACATACATAAACGGATGCATATAGTGTGGAATGATACATTTTCATTCGAAAGTTTGCACTCGCAGAGTTCTATAAATACAGAAGACTTGCTTTTATTAAAGTTTGCGTCGTGATGGTCCTTAGTGGCAACATATTCCTACGAAATTTTATTATAATCTGTTCAGGTATTTAAAAGTTAATTGGGAGGGGGGGGGGAGGATACATCTACGCAGACTTCCGGGTGATTTCATAAGGCTACCTTCCAGGGAAAGTGGCTAAAAATGAGGAAAGCAAATGAAAGTGGGCCAAAAATAAATGGAGAATCAGTCATTGTTGAAGATATTCCATACATACATGAAGATGAGAAAGGTGAAATGAAAGTGTGCTAAGAAGAGATGAAGACTGAAACGAGAAGAATACAGAAGAAATTAAAACAAGGAAATGACAGTGAATACTGCAGAAGAATCAAGACCACAGTAACTTACGGACATGTAACAAAGGGCACAAAAATGCGCATTGGATTATAGACTGAATTACGAGAAGTTGGACGAAACGTAGCTAATGGGTTGACATGACTGCAGCAAGAAAAATTGTTTCGCGCTGGTTCATGCCTTGAAACTTGAGTAGTCCCATATTACTTCAAGAGGTGTGGCATCTTAAGCAAGAGAACTCAAAAGGATGCCGACTTATATTTTTAAAGCATACACACTTGTTGGCAATTAGTTCAGCACTAAACACCACATGGACCATGGCCTTTCCTTAGTGTCATGAGCAGATCATGCATATGCAAAGGACTGCTGTAAATACAAGAAAGGGCTTTTTTTTGTTGAGAACAGGAGTGGATTGAAGACAGCAATGAATGTGATAGATATAAGAAATTACAGGATGTTAGCAATCGAGAAGTAAAGAAAACATTATGCTCGATGTTAATGGCATCTTTGTGTTAATAGGAATTCCGCAAGGAGCCATCTTACTGACATGGAAAAAAAAAAAAAAAAAAAAAANAAACCAATACATGAGGCGCATGAAATGTTGTGACAGTAACTGTCAGAAGTTGAGCGCGAAGTTCACCAAGAACCATAAGCACATTATAAGAATCTTGATCTCGA
This sequence comes from Clitarchus hookeri, assembly GCA_002778355.1. Lineage (NCBI taxonomy): Eukaryota > Metazoa > Arthropoda > Insecta > Phasmatodea > Phasmatidae > Clitarchus > Clitarchus hookeri. Next base: position 130,821 of record NQII01002671.1, read on the forward strand.
AATGGGGATGATGAACTACACTCAAAGGGACCTGCTGGCCGAGGAATGCAGAACTAAGTGCTTCCTGTTGCTGAAGGAAGGAAGAGGATTAGCGCCGGCAGGGAAAGAAGACACCAAGTGGCAAGGCGATCTGCCCTACAGGAGGTCCCTGGAGTGGGAGGGGTCAAACAACCCTCCTACAAGACATAATGCAGAGAACAAAGGGGCAGTTTCACTTGTCCAGAGAACCGATTCCAATCGCCCGAGCAGTGCGAAAGACAGGAGGCGGTCGCGTGTGGACAAGACACCCGCCGGCAAGTCGCCAGAGGAGTTGGCAACTGCGCTTCGCCGCTCCACTGCAGTGTTGCCAACACTTAGACAGAAAATTCCATTAGGCCACAAGTCAAAATGCCCCACAATCCACTATATTATGAAAATCAACATAATCATTCTTCGAATAACGACAAACAATACACATACTTACGCACATGTTATGCAATTGTAGTTATGACAGTAATTGAAAAAAAAAAACAGCAACGGAAAAAATGAGCGTAATGATGCAAGACTACTGGCAATGAAATAAAATCTACCAAATCTGGTGGAGAACCCACTGAGTTGGCAACTGCGCTTCGCCGAGCCGACGCAGACAATGGAATCGTACAGCAGAACGCGGATGTTGTGGAACGGGCTGCTCATCGCTGATAGCCCGGACAATTTGGGACGTCTGGATTGGATCGGTTATCAGCGGCCGTTGTCTACGCCCACCATCACGGCTGCCCAATCATTGACGGCATGGCGGTAATCTGGAATGGGATAACACATTAACCGAATAGTTAGTGCTCAGCACAGGTGGCGTATCTTCGATGTAAACAGGCTCTGAAGGTGAGCGGGAAAAATTCGCAATCGTTCCTGGAAATAATGATATCAGTTAAGTGATAACCGGGAAAATATTTCGCGATTTCACAGTAAACAGCGCATGCTGCTATTGTGGATTACATAATTTCAAGAAATAAAATTTAATGAAATATGGCATGTCTCTGTTGTAGAAAGTGTTCTCGACGAATATGTGATTGAATGCTAAAACACAAAACTATGAATAATAGTCAATTGCACTTGTTACGATTGCTTAAATGTAAAACAAAAATATTTAGCGAATGTTTACAATAAAAACTGCAAAAGCAATATTAAACAAGTAGGCTTTTAGAATTCCATATGTTTGTTGATGTTTCTCTTCAAAACTGTGTTATTATCCATAGTATAATCCAACCTTCTTTATTTGGCACACATTCGCCGAGAAGAGGAAACTGAGCCAAGAAATTACCACACTGCAATCCAACATGTAGGACTTTTCATCACACAGACATCACGCTATTAACAAACCTCAAATATTAGTCATTATTTCTTTAACGCTTACTGAATTGTCGACTTGAAAACTGAACTCGAGTTGAATGGTGGAACAAGTACGGTCAACCATAAACATATAATAGAGTACGTGGTCAGTGTTATTAAATTATTTGAAGAAGAAAACTCGTCACGTGAAATGGAACAATTCTGACCTCTTTAAGAATACAGCTATTTTTGATATGTTGAGGCAGCGAAACAATATTCTTGGGCTATTCTTTGAAATAGAGACATACAGGAGTCCTGGCTATGTTAAGTGTCTCTGAAACCAAAATTTCCTGTAACAATGGATCATATTGATTGTTCGTGTGCGAACAATTTGCTTTTAATATTTGCTTGTAATAACCTTTGAAGTTGAAATCCAAGGACATGGAAAATGCTGTTTTAATGATGCCAGCACGTGGTGGCACGTAATCTCTCAATTGCGTGCTGCGGCGAGAGTTAGGAAGGTCAACGCCCCAAGGCGCAGGCAAGCAAACTCACGAACACACCCTAGTGCTCTGCACACAAACCCCTCCAGTCGCTCCAAGTAAATGGGTGGAGAAAGGGTGGTTGAACTTGTGTGTGTAATGTGCTCTGGTGCCATGGCAACGAGGGGGTGTTATGGCCCATCGATCCGCAACCAACCCTCGCTGCGAGCTGCCCCACCAACTCCAACTCAATTCCATACATTCTAATTACACCCTACACACTTATAGTTTCCATTGCGCTAGTTACATGACGATTCCTGTCATCCTTCCGGGTAAAAGCAATTTAGTTAAAAGGATAAAATAAAACTTTTTTTTTTGGAGCAATGAGTTGTGGACATCAAGTACAGGTCTGGAGATTATCGGAATGTTTGGATGAGTTCGACCATGTGTTGGGATTTTCGTGGTTCAGGCGGATTTCAGTGCGATGTATTTTATTTGATTTATTTTAAGTTCTGTCACGTTCAAGATTCATGAGAATCGCATAAATTATGTGAATATCTGGGTATATCAAGTGGCAGTGAACCAGGTTTACGCAATATTATTGTATTTTTGTTATGTTTCATCGAGTCACGGCAGAGATTGCATGCTCAGTTATTTTAGCGAATTTTGTTTACTGAACTTTGATGCGATGGACTTTGTGAGTGTGGATCCAGTTTGTTAACCCTCTGCAATGCTTTAAAAACATAAGTATTTAGTTTCTTAACGCAGCACACGAAGATGTATATAGGTGATAAATTAAGTAATGTAAATGTTAACCTTGTACGTAATTTCGTTGGCAAAAGTTTTCCAATGAGTGTAATAAATTGGCGTTTAATGTATATTGTTGTGAAGGTATTTTTGTTGCTACAATAACCTACCCACTGGCTAATTATTACCTTATTTACCAACTCCTGCATCATAAAGAGTTCTGGAACAATAAATGCTCGTAAACTTTACGGAAACTGTATGAAGTTCTGTAATAATATTTATTATTTATACTATTTTTTTATTGACAGTTATTTTCAAACAGACTTGGGAGCTACTTTTATTGAAATAAATGGTGAAGGAAATGCCATACAGCCTTAACCAATGCTTGGTTACGAACACTGGCGTAACAAGGTTATAAGCACCATAAAGTAGTTTTGCCCAGGCGCCCCATTCCTTTATCAACTGAGGACCAAGTCCACTCGTTGCGATTAATATTAAACAGTAACGATTTAATGGTTCTTTGTTAATTTACTATTTTTTGTTCAAATAAGCTTTAATTACATTTATGTCGTGTAATATATTTTATGATCCCTAAAATTGATTTTTGCTGGCATTTATAATTTTTTTTATGGAATATTGCTTCTTAGGGTAGTAACATTAAAATGACTTATAAATTAAACACTATACGGAAGTAATTGTAATATATGTTAATAGAATTTGGTAGCCTTATTAATATAAATCATAGGACGTTTATTGACAACAAATTAGAAATGGAGCCATCATAAGTTATGAGAATAGCGTTATCAGGAAACCTTTTGTCATAATACGATCATAATATTGTTACGGGCTCGCTACCCCCTGACCTGCCCCGCGCGTGCGGGCTAATGAGAAGGACAGAGAAGTGATACGAAAGCGGGCGGCGAGTCACTAAGGAAAGTTTGAATGACAGGCGATCGATAATCCTACCAGGGTTTCAAGTATAAAGGTGTGACGCCACATATTCTTGCGCATTATACCGCGATAAATCTTTTGCAACTCGCGCGCAGCTGACCTTCAGCTGACTGAATTCCGGCGTTTATCTGAGGAATGTTCTGGAATAATGACAGCGTTTTTCTCAGCGTGACTTGGGGTGCGCTGAACCATCCAGGTCAAGGCCAGCGACTATAACAGCGCGTAGGGCCTCCTAGCGGGAGTTTATGAGTGTTGACGAGTGTCTAAAATTTTAGCGATAGACTACGAGCGAGAAGAGAAACGAGCGGCGAGAGAAGTGTCTAGTCTGAGGAAAATCTGCTACTGCAAGCATCGGCGCAGTGAAGAGTGCGACCGGCAGGCTGAACTATTGGACTGGATGCGTGAGTGAAAGAAATGATAAATTATGGCAACAGACGGACTGAGCATGTGTTAATGATGAGGTGTAAGTTGATTGACTATAACCAAACAGAGTCATAGAGAAGGACTTTGATCAGATTTGACATATACATGATATACTGTGTTCATTTGGAAATAAACAGAGTTATATTGGAGATAGATCAATTAATGCTGTAAATAATAGCTGTGTGAATAAATTAAAATGAAATTTAGTTCTTTTACTTTTATTAACACCACCATCCNCATTATGGCAACAGACGGACTGAGCATGTGTTAATGATGAGGTGTAAGTTGATTGACTATAACCAAACAGAGTCATAGAGAAGGACTTTGATCAGATTTGACATATACATGATATACTGTGTTCATTTGGAAATAAACAGAGTTATATTGGAGATAGATCATTTAATGCTGTAAATAATAGCTGTGTGAATAAATTAAAATGAAATTTAGTTCTTTTACTTTTATTAACACCACCATCCCTCACGAACTCGGATACGTCCCTCAGACGTCTTGAAACAATATTTAATATAATATTAAGTATTAAAACAAAGCACATCCTAGGTATCACATAACTGCTAAACTACTATCTCCCATGGCTTATTGTCTTGCGAATTGTGCGATCGCATAGACCAAATTAATTTTTCGCGCTCTGGCAATTTTAATGGAAATTATTGCTAAAGGGCCCAGGCGGTTCTGCTGTAATAACTTTCAAGAATTAATTAAAATCTCAGGGATAGGCGACTTCCGTGGTCTATGAATTTATGGCATCGCCTTCATATTATATGATAAGTTAACCAAAATAGTATGAGGTGCGGTGTAAAAGTACGTATATGTCTAAATATTCAGGACACTTACTATTCTGTTCTAATTGTTGGAAAACCCCAGTCGTAAAGGTTTTTTTTTGGCCATAGACAAAGATCATCTTGTTTTTTATATTGTACTATAGAGAAAATTAGGTCAAAAATTATAATTAGTGTACTGACTTGCGGTTGGAGTAGTCCGGTTTATGCCAATCATTTGGGATTTGAATACGAATAAATAGTCAGTTTAAGGGAAGAAGTGGAGAATGTAGAATACTTTTGCTTTGTATTCTTTACGAAAAAATCTCAACAGTTGGTATACCTCCCGGTGGACATCTTGGATTCAGAATAAGATTCGGTGTATCGACGTGAGTAGTTAGAAATAGAGCATTCGAACGCAGGTTCTTGACAGGGAGCCGGGAGACACACTGGAGGAATGCAAGAGCAGGAGGAATGCAAGAGCAGGAGTTCGGCAATGTTGGTGGCCATTTTGGTGGCCATTTTGGAAGTCAGAACATTTTAGAACATACCATTCCATGGCGACCATTTTGCCAGCCCGTAAATTAAAAGCATTATTATTGAAATAATTTATTCAATTTTTTTCTTACTATCGGAGGCTGTATTATATGGTGTCTAGAGAATGCTATGACATACCATGGTGGCCATTTTGTAAACCATTAAATAAAAAAATATTTAAAAAATTATTAACAATTTTTTAAAAATTATCGGCAGTCATATTGGATGGTGCCTTCCCTGTATCTTCGTCGTGACCCACTAGTCGACCACTACCATAAATGATGCTCTTGCATTCACAGCCTATGCTAACTTATAAACATAGTTGGCTGTAATTCCCGAACCGTTTAAGATGTAGGCGCCAAATTCGTAACATAGGCCTCAAAGCCAACAAGGAAAATTAACAAATAGTCATTTAAGCACTATGCTAACTTATAAGCTTAGTTGGAAGTAATTCCCGGACCTTTTAATATGTAGACACCAAATTTGTAACATAGGCCTCGACGCCAAGAAGGAAAATTTCAAATAGTCCTTTAAACCCTATGCTATTTCATAAGCATAGTTGGCCATTATTTCCGAAACGTTTAAGATGTAGGCACCAAATTCGTAACATAGGCACCGATACAGACAAGGATAATTAACAAATAGTCATTAAAACCCTGTGTTAACTTATAAGCATAGTTGGCCATAATTCCCGAACCGTTTGAGATGTAGGCGACAAATTCGTAACATAGGCCTCGACGCCAACAAGGAACATTATCAAATAGTAATTTAAGCCCTGTGCTAACTTATAAGCATAGTTGGCCGATGTAGGCGCCAAATTCGTAACATAGACATCGACACCAACAAGGAAAATGATCAAATACGCATTTAAGCACTATGCTAACTTACAAGCATAGTTGGCCGTAATTACCGAACCATTTAAGATGTAGGCGTCAAATTCGTAACACGGGCCTCGGCGCCAACAAGGAAAATTAACAAACAGTCATTTAAGCCCTATGCTAACTTATAAGCATAGTTGGCCATAATTCCCAACCCGTTTAAGACGTAGGTGCCAAATTCGTAACATAGGCCTCGACGTGGACAAGGAAAATTAACAAATAGTCATTTAAGCCCTATGCTAACTTATAAGCATAGTTGTCCATAATTCCCGAACCGTTTGAGATGTAGGCGACAAATTCGTAACATAGGCCTCGACGCCAACAAGGAAAATTAAGAAATAGTAATTTAAGTCCTATGCTAACTTATAAGCATAGTTGACAGTAATTCCCCGAACCATCTAAGATGTAGATGCCAACTTCGTAAAATAGGCCTCGATACCAACAAGGAACATCACCAAATAGTCATTTAAGCCCTATGCTAACTTATAAGCATAGTTAGCCATAATTTCCATACTGTTTAAGATATATTCTCACCGATTTCATATCATAGGCATAATCCATAATGAAGAACAGAGTGATAGGGTCTAGCATACTTTAAGCCCTTTTATAAGCATAGCTGGCCACCATTTCCCATTCGACGAAGCTATAGTCGCCAAATTCATAACCCAGGCATCACTTCCGACGACGACGACAATGTCCACAGAGTCAAGTATGCCCAAAGCCCTCTTATAAGCTTAGTTGGCCGTCATTTCCGAACTGTTTAAGGCAAAGTCGTCTTATTCATAACATAGGCATCACTCCTGATGACAAATAGAGCGGAAGAGTCAAGCTCGCCCTAAGCCCTCGAATAAGCATAGTTGGCCAACATTCCCGAACTGTTTAGGATACAGCCAAAACAAATTCATATCACGGGCATAGATTGCAGCAACGGTCTGGGTGGAAGGGCAATTATGCGATAAGCCCTCTTATAAGCTTAGTTGACTGCCATTTCCCGACACTTAAAATGCATAATTTTATAAATAAGAAGATAACTTTTAAACTTACAGACAAAAGTGTATCGAGCAACCTGTCTATGGATTCGTATTTTCAAAAATAATTTGATTATAATGTAACATGCATCAATTATACAAAAACACATTTTATAATTAAAATTTATGTAATTAATGTAATATGTTTAATTTCACTTTTAAAATTTATGTTAAAGGTAATGCCGAGCAATGTGTCTGTCTGTGGATTCGTATTTCTCAAGACGGATTTGCAGTATATGATGCCGCAACCATAGATAATGAAAAGCATAATTGTATAAATAAAAGTCTTGTATTTAAATAAATGCAATTTTATTTAACTTTTGAATTAGTATATCGAGCAGCATGTCTACGAAATCGTATTTTCAAAGATAATTCAAATATTTTGTCTGAACACGTCATTATGAGGCAATGATCACCACTATTTATAAGCATAGAATTGTGTATGTGCATAAGCCAAGTGTTATATCTTTTCAGGCTCATGTTTTCGAGTCGAAAGCTTATGTGACATCATGACATTTGGTTATTCGCTTGTATTCGATAGCACATTGAGTTTAGTAGGCAGGGCGATGATATTTTTCAACTACGCACAGTGATTCCTAGTGCTAGGCATGAAATGTGAGTTGAGAGTTGAGTGCATGCGTGAGTGAGTGAGTGAGTGAATGAGTGAGAAGATATTTGGGCGACTCTTAACATCGAGGTCTTGAAAGACGGGGATGAAGTGAGGCTAGTATGGAGCAGAGCCGGAATGCAAGGTCGGGAATAAGGAAGATCCCGAGAAAACCTGCCAACCAGCGGCATTATCCGGTACCATCCCTACATGCGAAAATCTGTAGTGAACCAGCCAGGGATTGAACCCGGTTCACCTTGGTGGGAGGCGAGCAGTCTCAGCCACAGTGGTCCCTTATACATGGAAAGAAAACACATCGCCGTAGTGTTGGGGTGTGATTGCTTGTATATATTTTTTTGGGTAAGTGTATGTGTCGGCGCGTTCTCACGCCGCGAAGGCGGCCAGACGCTGCGACGTCTGAGTCATCGCCACACAGCAATTGATTTAAATTACGGCAATTTACGCTAATTTACGGATGTCTTTAAAAACCTGCAGCTGCGCTCCGTTAGTCTTCGCGGGTGTAAGACAGAGACATTTAAGAAAATCTACAAACCGAGGGCGGACGTCGTGCAACCCCCTCAGAAAGTGTTAAAACAAATTAAGGCCAAACGCTGGGGCGATAGATTGAAATAAATTACCCCATAATTTCTACTTGCATGTGCGGCAAAGCCAGTCAGCCGCTAGTAAAACGAATTAGGGCGACCGAGCAATCCCTGTACGTTCAAAAAACTGGTACATCACAGACCTATCGTACTTCCGCCGGAATTAATATCAAACACGTAAGGAAGGCCGTGTAGGAGAGGAGGGATAAGACGCGAAATTTTTTTTTGAAATTGCGTTTCATTTGGATAAGGGTCGTTTTAATGTGACTTTAATTTTGAACACCTATATATTTCTACTTTAGCACGAAATTTAGTTTTTAACACTGAAAACCTCTGTTATATGACCACGTAAAATAAAATGTATTAATTAATCTTGGAGCTCTTTCTTATTGCGTATTTTCGGCTGGCCTAATGTGTGCCGGTAGTGCACTCAGAATAGCCAACGTAATATTAACTTTTGTTCGTTCGTACATCAGCTGATACAGGATTTTGTAAATGGCACGTTGTTTGTTTTCAATGCGTCAAGTTGCCACTCACTGACTGTCAGAATGTGGCCTTCTTATATGAAATGAACTATAAAAACTAGCCGGGGAAAGCATGCTGAGTTTTCTTCTTATTTTCCAAATGAATAGAGCCCGTAAGCGTACGCTCTGCACTGTGTGTATAAACTTTATGAACACTATTCGTATTATTTTGGCAAAATTTTGCAAGAGGAGAATTAGGATACGACATTTTCATTTATTAAAGTGTAAATACCATAATATATTCTTTTAAACGGATAAACTTACTATTAAGATTCTTTTTCGGATATGCCAGTGAACTAGTTGCATTCTGTGGCNACGGGGCTTCTGTGGCATTAGAATAGTGTTTTCTTTCCATGTATAAGAGACCACTGTGGCTGAGACTGCTCGCCTCCCACCAAGGCGAACCGGATTCAATCCCAGGCACGTTCACTACAGATTTTCGCATGTAGGGATGGTACCGGATAATGCCGCTGGTTGGCAGGTTTTCTCGGGATCTTCCGTTTTCCCGCCCTGGCATTCCGGCGCTGCTCCATACTCGCCTCGCTTCACCCCCGTCTTTCAAGACCTCGATGTTAAGAGTCACCCAAATCTCTTCTCACTCATTCATTCACTCACTCTCTCACTCTCGCATACACTCAACTCTCAACTCACGTTCCATGCATAGCACTAGGAATCACTGTGCTTAGTTGAAAAATATCATCACCCTGCCTACTAAACTCAATGTGGTATCGAATACATGCGAATAATAAAATTTTATGATGTCACATTATCTTTCGACTCGAGAACATGAGCACATACACAATCCTATGCTTATAAATAGTGGTGATCATTGCCCCATAATGACGTGTACTGACATAATATTTGAATTATCTTTGAAAATACGAATTCGTAGACATGCTGCTCGATATACTAATTTAAATGTTAAATAAAAATGCATCCGTCTTGAAAATACGAATCCACAGACAGACAAATTGCTCGGCATTATCTTTAATATAAATTTTTAAAAGTGAAATTAAACATATTACATTAATTACCAAAATTTTATTTATAAAATTGGTTTTTGTAAAATTTATGCATGTTACATTATAATCAAATTATTTTTGAAAATACGAATCCATAGACAGGTTGCTCGATACACTTTTGTCTGNATGCATGTTACATTATAATCAAATTATTTTTGAAAATACGAATCCATAGACAGGTTGCTCGATACACTTTTGTCTGTAAGTTTAAAAGTTATCTTCTTATTTATAAAATTATGCATTTTAAGTGTCGGGAAATGGCAGTCAACTAAGCTTATAAGAGGGCTTATCGCATAATTGCCCTTCCACCCAGACCGTTGCTGCAATCTATGCCCGTGATATGAATTTGTTTTGGCTGTATCCTAAACAGTTCGGGAATGTTGGCCAACTATGCTTATTCGAGGGCTTAGGGCGAGCTTGACTCTTCCGCTCTATTTGTCATCAGGAGTGATGCCTATGTTATGAATAAGACGACTTTGCCTTAAACAGTTCGGAAATGACGGCCAACTAAGCTTATAAGAGGGCTTTGGGCATACTTGATNATAAGACGACTTTGCCTTAAACAGTTCGGAAATGACGGCCAACTAAGCTTATAAGAGGGCTTTGGGCATACTTGATTCTGTGGACATTGTCGTCGTCGTCGGAAGTGATGCCTGTGTTATGAATTTGGCGACTCTAGCTTCGTCGAATTGGAAATGGTGGCCAACTATGCTTATAAAAGGGCTTAAAGTATGCTAGACCCAATCACTCTGTTCTTCGTCATGAGTGATACCTATGATATGAAATCGGTGAGAATATATCTTAAACAGTATGGAAATTATGACTAACTATGCTTATAAGTTAGCATAGGGCTTAAATGACTATTTGGTAATTTTCCTTGTTGGTGTCGAGGCCTATGTTACGAATTTGGTGCTTCAACTTAAACAGTTCGGGAATTACAGCTAAGTATGCTTATAAGTTAGCATAGGGCTTAAATTACTATTTGATAATTTTCCTTGTCTGTGTCGATAGCTATGTTACAAATTTTGCGCCTTCATCTTAAATGGTTCGGGAAATACGGCCAATTATGCTTATAAGTTAGCATAGGGCTTAAATGACTATTTGTTAGTTTTCCTTGTTGATACGAGGCCTATGTTACGAATTTGGCACGNAAGTTAGCATAGGGCTTAAATGACTATTTGTTAGTTTTCCTTGTTGATACGAGGCCTATGTTACGAATTTGGCACGTACATCTTAAATGGTTCGGGAGTTACAGCCAACTATGCTTATAAGTTAGCATAGGGCATAAATTACTATTTGATAATTTTCCTTGTTGGCATCGAGGCCTATGTTACGAATTTGACGCCTACATCTTAAACGGTTCGGGAATTACGGCCAACTATGCTTATAAGTTATCAAGGCTNTATGTTACGAATTTGACGCCTACATCTTAAACGGTTCGGGAATTACGGCCAACTATGCTTATAAGTTATCAAGGCTGTTAATGCAACAGCATGAAGTATGGTACGGGTCGACTAGTGGGTCATGACGAAGATACAGGGGTGGCATAATCCAATATGGCTGCCGATAATTTTAAAATTTTTTAAATAATTTTAAAATTTTTTTTTTAAATTTATTGGCTGGTAAAATGGCCATCATGGATTGTCATGGCATGTTATAGACACCATCTAATATGGCTGCCAATAATTTTAAAAAATTGTTAATAATTTTTTAAATATTTTTTTAATTTACTGGCTTGCAAAATGGCCACTATGGAATGTCATGGCATTTCTAGACACCATACAATATGGCCGCCGATAATATAAAATGTTTTAAATCAATTCTTTTAAATAATTATTTTTAATTTACTGGCTGGCAAAATGACCGCCATGGAATTGTATGTTCTAGAATGTTCTTACTGCAAAAATGGCCGACAACATGGCCGAGCTCTTGCTCTTGCTTCCTCCTGGCTCCCTGTCAAGAACCTGCGTTCGAATGCTCTATTTCTAACTACTGACGTGAAGAGTAGTTTTGCACTGAATCATAAGTCAAATTTGTGTTCGTTTCGAAGGGCGGCGTTTTATTGGCGATTGCCTTGAGGTTTGTCAGTGCGTGTCGTGTGTTAGCACGAACGAGTTTCTGCCATTCTTCGAAGGATCGCCTCTGTTAACTCTTTAAACCTGTGTACTGGGATGTTCAGTTAGTTAAAAAAACTTGTCCTAGATATGCTGAGTTTTTTGGAAGGGCTATAAGATTCCAATTAATTACATGGTGTTCTTAGTTTGGAAGCGCGTCAAGTATATTTCCCTGAGAGAGTTTCTGAAGGACCACTTCTGGTTTATTGAATCAGGCAGAATTCTTGAGCCTGCAACGCGGGAAGTCTATGTCAAGAGAGAGGGGATGACTCGAGTCACATTCAACTTTTTGAAGTGGTGAGAAATTCATTAAGAATGGTGTTGTGTTAAGTCGTATTTCTCGATTTATTTGCACTGCTGTCTCATAAATATTGCATAAAAAGAACTGCTAAGAGTTTAATACATCTTTTTTTTTTNTCGATTTATTTGCACTGCTGTCTCATAAATATTGCATAAAAAGAACTGCTAAGAGTTTAATACATCTTTTTTTTTATAAAAATTTTCGACTACTTTGCAATAAATTCTCTTGCGGAAAAGAGCACATACGTCTAGCTCACTGCAAACGTTATTTTTATTTATTGTATTAATTGTTTACAAACACAGCCAGGCAGAGGTTCCCACACGGGAGGGTTATAGCTCAAGTTGCGGAGTGGGGGTTTTTGAGGGTATTTTTCGAGTGTATTTTAAGGATTTTTAGGGAGAAATAAAAAAAAATTACATTTTGAATTCAACATAGAAGGAAATTTTTTATCGTGTTTGTGATACACACCAAGATATTTGTNTCGATTTATTTGCACTGCTGTCTCATAAATATTGCATAAAAAGAACTGCTAAGAGTTTAATACATCTTTTTTTTTTATAAAAATTTTCGACTACTTTGCAATAAATTCTCTTGCGGAAAAGAGCACATACGTCTAGCTCACTGCAAACGTTATTTTTATTTATTGTATTAATTGTTTACAAACACAGCCAGGCAGAGGTGCCCACACGGGAGGGTTATAGCTCAAGTTGCGGAGTGGGGGTTTTTGAGGGTATTTTTCGAGTGTATTTTAAGGATTTTTAGGGAGAAATAAAAAAAAAATTACATTTTGAATTCAACATAGAAGGAAATTTTTTATCGTGTTTGTGATACACACCAAGATATTTGTATATATATATATAAAAAACCACCCCCAAGAAATATATAT